>KZ062704.1:91979-115707 GCA_002091835.1 Anopheles maculatus
CCGCTCTTCTGACTGTCAAAAAACAAAACATCCTTCTCCCGACCATGGAAACATCATACTGGTACGCGTAACAAAAATGAGAAGCACCAAAAAATATGTATAATAATAATCAAGATAAAGGATGTGCATGTGCATAAATAAATGCACTGTGACGGGGTTCGAGCGAGGAAGAAAGCAAGCTCTGGTGGCGAAGAAGGAGGTGGGTTAGAAGAATGAAGAGAAAAACTTCCCCGTGAAGATGGGACCAGGCAAGCAACCGAAAAAATGTGGCCAACAAAGAAGGAATGCAAACAAGAAGCAAGCATAAGAAAGGATGTGCACCGGGTTGCGGAACCGGGACGTGAGGGATAATTCATACACACGAGCAGGGAGAACGAGAAGAGCGATGAAAAAATCCCTCGAGGGCATCGGAATACCACACCCGGACGATGGCACTGTGGGGACGACGACGCTTGGGGTGCGAAAGATTTCGGGCTTGAACTTTTTTTGTTTCGCTTTTTCTTGCTTCGGTGTTTCCTATCGGAGTTTCGGGTTTTTGGGGTTTTTTTTTACACAACAGCATACCAAATAATGGGGCCCGACCCAGGTGGCAAACTGTTTAAAAACTTGAAAAAAAGTTACTTCAACAAGCCGTGAATATGTTTCATTACTTCAATTGTATTTGGAGTAAGACGGATGCGCACGAAAGTATGCAATCCGCATGGCATATTGATTTACATCATTAAAACTGTCAAATAAAATATTCTTATTAACAGCTTTTTTTGAGTAAAAAAACAAAAATGCCACCTGGGAAGCCGGTTTGCGATTCGCGTCCGCAATAAAGGAAAGCCTGTGGAACGCAAAATTTGTCCCGAACGATGGACGCGCACGAACGTTTCCGTAAAATAAATGACCAAACAAAACAGCGAAAATCGAACGTACGACTTACCCGCCACATCATCGTCCGCCTCGATATCGTCGATGTACACACGCTGGGTCATAGAGCGCATTTTCAGCTCCCAAGGACCTTGATGAAGGGCATTATGTTGCAGCAGACCGTTGCACACCTCGATGCACTCATCATATTTCCGTCGACGGAATAATGATATGGCAGTGAAGAAATTGTCCATTATATAATTTGCTCTCGTGCGTTCTGCTCAGTCGTCTTGCGTTTATGTGTGTGTGTTTGGGTGTGCGGTGAATGTCTTCTTGTTACTGTTCACTTATGCTTCCTTCCTTCTTGCAGCTCTCTACACAACCTTCACAGGGCTGTCATGTTGAGGCTCTGTCTTTGCTTTGCTTCCGTTTCGTTTGCGAAGCGTGGTTTTGTTGTTATGGTACGAATATTTGGCTGGTTTTTTGGGTAATGGAGACTGTGCTGTTTTCTTCCTTTTTTCTTCCTCTCGTTCGCAGTGGGCGGAAACCATGCGATCTTGCCCGATGCACACCTCCCAGGCCCGCACCGCAGCCCACGAGATGATGACCGTCTATTTGGGAAGGTTTTGATTGCATCAATTGCTAGGTAGATAAAGGATATCGGGGTGGATTGGATAAAATTGGTATACTTTGTAGAAACAAAATCCCTTTTTCGTCCAAGGTTTGCGGGCAGGGCTGGAATGTTCGTGCAAATTTGTAGAACGATTATCGTTTGTTTCCACCCGTCTTCGTGTGTCTCTCTAACTGGAACCTCTGCACTGCACTACAGCGTGCTGCTCATAATTATAGTGTGGTTGAAGTTTTGGGTCGAAGAAATGCACAATAATTGTGTAGCACTGGTTTTAAACACTGTTATCTTATTATTCACAGATCTGTTTTGTTTTTGCTTTGTTGCAAATCATATTACTGATTTTATAACTCTTTCAGCTGGCACAGTATTCTCGGAACTGGCTAGAGAATGTTTTGACAGTTTGTTTTCGTTTCGGTGGCGATGAAATTACCATAGCAACGGTTTGTTGTTCATTTGTTTCTATGCTTGACGTTTGTTCTTTAGTTAGCTTGTAGTGGTGTTCGTGTAATGGAGAAGATTAACGAATATTGCATTTTGTTTAATTAAATTTAAAGTAATCGTCGTATTGCTTAAAGGAATGTAATATTATTTCACTCAAATTCACATTTACAGGTACACTAACAAGTAAATTGATGTTAATGACACTCAGTTGGATGCTCAATTTTTATGAGTAGTTTTATTACAAATTTACACATTTTAATTATGCACTTATAATTGTATGTTTGGTTTCATAAAATATAATTTAGAATTATTCTGCATTAATTAATGCAAAACGAATAATCTAACTTTCTCTTATAACTTTTTTCCTGAAGATGCAAATCATCATTTTAAAGTACAATTTTTGTCAGTCTTATGGCTCAAAACATTGTAATCTAAAAATATTTAGGTTTCGTTTAATGCATGATTTACCATGTGATAATGCTTGTTGTTTCTTTACAATAGTTACACCAACCTCCAATACTTCGATCAAATTCAACATGTTGATCAAAATTCTTTAAGAATTGTTAGAAATGTAAGATTTTTTTTGCAGATATATTCGACTTCAGGTCGACAAATCAAACATAATTTGCATTTGTTTGAATCAAATAGGTTTAATAGGTAAGCTACAATTAACTACTCATTGAAATAAAACGTAGAAGATTGATGTTAATGATGATGACTTGTTGAAATATTCACTATGTTATTCAAATATTCACTATTTAATAAATTACTATCTGCCTGCCATCGTTACTCTTACGCTAAGTCAACTACCAGGCACCTCCACCACATTCACTGCTACTTTCTTGTGACAAGCTCAGCTCTTGAATACAACACAAGCTGGAAAAATTATGCAGCACTCTTGATTCTCGTTCTAAATTTCAATGCTTACGAATTTGTAGCGAGGTAGCATAGAAAAACACCGATTAGAGATCCAACATCTAGAGAAAGTGACCCTAAAACCGTTCATCAGAATGCGACAACAGAAAAATGGCCTTAACTTTCTGATTGTGAATATGAATGAAATTTTCAATTGAGTAATAGTGCAAATTTTGTCCCAACCTCATTGCGACTTTATATTCATATCACTAATTGAAATAACCGCTGATATTATTAAACGATTGGGTCACATTCAATCGCTATCTCCAACGTATTTCGGAGAAACACATGATTGCATACATTTTGGGGCAACAGCGTATACAAATGGTACAGCGACATCTGTTGCGAAGCGGTGGAAGCTATCGCGCTGTTTCATACACATTCTTTCCACTAGAGGTATTTACAAGATAAAGAAGAGAAAATGTGTGTGTCGTACAGGGCTCTTCTCTTACGTTAGCATGGGCGGTTCATTTCAAATAAGCAAAACCATATTCCTTGAATAAATAATACCTAATAAACCCAATAATATAATCTAATCGTTTTACACAATTCCTTTGAGTGTGGAGAACGATTTGAACCGATGTTATGAAGTCGATTCCTTTACCGAATTTCTCTGTAAAATGTTTCAAACGTAAAATTTATTGGTGTTGTCTAGCAATGGTAGACAGTTTTTGTAAGACAGTTAGTAATAGAAGTAAAGATGGATGATGTCCATATTTTAATCAAATCTATAGCTATTTTCATATGAAATCTATTACGTTTGATGCTTTGAATTTTCATTCCACATTTACGCTCCACTGATGATTGCAGCGATAATCGGGACAATAAACTTGGACAGCCGAACAAACTTTTTAAACATAAATTGTCTTACTACCCACGTGCCTACCGGTCCATCCACCAACAGGATGAATTGAGTTCATCAGATATCATAACCAGAATGACGAAAATATGAGCGTTTAGGTGTTCATTTTTCTTTTGTTCCTTCCTCTCTGATGCATCTGGACCGATTTTCCACCAAGCATGAAGTTTGATGAAAAATTTTCACATCGCCTCCCGTGGAACGGCGGTTTCGACTGGAAAGACAAACTTTTCTCCAACCCACTCAGCCGCGACAATGGCCAAACCGATTGGGTCACTTCGAGCGGGGGCTGTGTTATCTAGCTTGGCCGGGTCGAGTTTATTCACCGTGACCGTGCAGAAGAAGTGGAAGCAAGTTCGTTTGGTGTGGTTGGAAATTGCAAGCGTTTTTGTCGGGTGCCTTATTTTTTTTGCTGGAAGCATTATTTCAAATCTACGAGAATGCATTCCAAGCAAAAGACAGGCCATCCAGGGTCCGTGGCGGGTAGGCTGAGTGAGGATGATATTTCGGCTTCCCTTTGCTCGTCAAATATTTTACGCCTCGTTTAACGTGAAAACTTTGATCAAACAGGACGTGCGCGTCACAGGCCGGCCGGTTGTGGATAATACTCTTGTGGATTTTTCGTGGTCATGTTTTGTGCTTCCAAATTTTCTTTTGCTGTGCGAGGGACGATGATTCGCCGAAATCTCAAGATGACACTAGTCTGGCTTGTGATTTTTATTGTAGTTTTTTGGCTGCTCTCAACTCGCTTATCGCTGGTGGGACATTCAGTGGCGAATAAATGTCGCACTACCTACGTAGCAATCGTGCCGCAGCGAAGCTTTTGTCTTACCGAAGAAATCAAACGTTAATAATAAAAACTGCGTTAACGTGAAGCAGCAGCGCAGCAGAAAATCCGTCAACATGTTCACACTGCCCTTGTGCGTCGTCTTCCACCATTGTCGTAGGAGCTGTGACACAGATTTATGAAAAGCTTACCCTTTTTTATGAACGCGTGGTGGCAAAAAAAGGCGCTCCACGAACAGAATCGAGATAGAGCAAGAATTTCTCGCTTCACTTTCGTTGATGAAAGGACGAAATAAATCTGAGAAAGTGAGAAGAAGAAAAACCAAACGCACACTCACGAAGCAGGGCAAACGCAATAAACAAACGGCAGACCAAAGAGTGCAGCAGCAAGAAGCAAACAAGAAAGAAGTGTGTGAACAAATCAGACAAGATTGATCGGAATCGCTTCCACTAAAGGATTCGGCTTTTTTGTTCCATTTGCTTGGGCAGCTTGCTTGGTATCTTCATTGCCAGATTTCGGGGCGGGGATTTTTTTCCTACAGTAGAATGGAAAGGAGACAAAAAAGGCACAGAATTAAGAGCTCCATCAATAAGCAATCAACCGAATGTGGTAATGCCAGGGGTTAGCAAAAACGCGACTCGGAAAAGGTTAAGGATCGTAAAAGGATAGTTTTATCGCGAAGCTTTTAACTTTATTTAACAACAGTTTGTTCACGAGTGTCATATTGCTTAATGGAGTGAATGCGTTGACATAGGCTGTCTGCCTAATGGTCTAAATAAACTTTTTATCAGCAATTTTGGATGAAAATCATAGTTTATTAAATTATTATCCTTATGAGTTGAGCTGCTGTGTCGTTTAAAAGCTGTTGAAGGTGAAAAAAATGTGTGTTTTAAATAATAGAAACACTCATCCACAGAGAATGCATTACTTCTTTTTAAAACGAGCCTTAAAATGGAATAATATACCCATGATAAATAACACGGCATTGCCAACCACTGACTGATACTATACGTCTCAGAAATCGGGAGTGAATTGTGTTTATGTTTTGAGTTATTTGTTGCTTTCAGGCAAAGAAAAAGCATTCTCTGTGGATAAACCGTACGGGTTGGTGTATTAATATTTGTAGTCTTTTGTGATTACTAAGCTTATCTCCACTGGTAATTCATAACTTTTGATAATAAACAAAGTAACCAAAGATGAAAAAAGCTGAACTTCTGTAGTGCAGATTGCATACTTTTAGGGACAATTCGTATCCTCCCATATATTATCCTTATTTTTGTAGAACTTACAAGACATACACGCGTATCCATGTGACATATCATCAAAAGATTTTCTCACCATCATCATCATCATCATTTCATCGTAGTCTGGATCGGAATGTAATGGATTTTGGGCATTTTCCCGGCGGCTTACTGGATCGATTTGAGTAATAAGGACGATGGCCGCGACGATCGAACCAAACCCCAGTTCATCAATCTCTGAATGAAAACGTTACACAAAGGCACACAAAAGTTGCGCTGAAGGTGGGAGGTTCCACCACTTGACCGTGTCCTTGTGAACACAAGTACGAGAGAGAGAGAGAGAGAGAGTAATGTGTTGGGAGTAACTTAAGCCAGCTTGTAAATCTATTGACAGTAAGATTGAGTTACTTGAAGCGATAACCCGCCCCACCCCCGGGAACACGTTCCATTGAACCGATGGGTTAAGGAACAATTGGGGAGCAATGTTCTAGGTGTAAACAAGATTTTCCATCCGCCTGGAAACATCTTCACTGCCATTGACATCTTGGCCAAAAGTTTTACTCCTTCGAAAATAAAGCAATTAATCTACTGCAAACATGCGCTTGGCCGAAGTTCATTATTGCGATCTCCGATCTCTGGCAGCGTTTAAAGCTTTGCCGATGAGATTACTTTCGATCGGTTACGGGTAGCAGCTTGATTTATGCCGCCGAGCATTTTCTCGTTCAGCTTTCCAACTTTTCCAAACAGCAAACAGCACTTAATTATGCCATTGGGATTGTTTTGATCCGTACCCGGCAGAAGTGGGTTGGATGGTTTAATTTAGCATGAACTATGTTACCACCACCATGCCTGAGCACGTGACGTGCGAAAGATGTGAATTGGCTGGTGTGGCGGTGGTGGTGTTTGAGTATGTGTGTGTGTGTGCAAAGAGAGCAAAAGTTTGCTCTATGCCTCTGATTACTTGCTCCCATTTCTCGCACTGGGGGGCATGCGGGTCGTTCGCATCATCGAGCATCTTCAGGAGCACAGTCAGGAAGAAGCCGCCTGCATCTAGGGATAAAAGAGCAAACGGTAGTAGTGCAGTTTTCATGATCATCACCATCAAGTTGTTGTGTTTATGGCCAGCTGGTACCACCCATCGCTGGACGCTGTGGACGGTGTGCATTCCTATGGCGGTGGCCTTTCTGCAGTGAGATAATTGCATTTCTTCATTTCAGTGTGTTCTGGATGTTTTGCACCGAAAGGAACGAACGGCTTCAGCAGTCAACAAGACCGTCGTGCTGCAGGACAACCCCAGTGACGGCATTAAAGAAAAGCAACATGATCATAATAAGATAGTGTTACTAAGGGACATAGCAGCTTGCACCTTGAACCAAAGCGCCTACAAAAATGCAATTTTCATGACAAAAGGACATTTTTTAAGACTTTTACATGGCATTACGAACTTATTTAGAATTTATTTAAAGCTCATTTCCAACCTGTTTAAAAGGTTGTTCTTTGGGAATGCCACACCACTGTGCATTGTATCTTCATTTGTTTCCTTCGAGCTAGGCAACGAACGATCTCTTTTTCTCTCAACCGTTTCTTCTAGTACCGGTCCTGACGTGCGGGAAAATTGCCCTACAACCCGTATGTGTTGTACAATCAGCGACGAGAATCGTAACAGCACCAACTAAAAAGGTTCATTTTTGTCCGACAACGGGCGAAAACAATGGACACATTTTATATGTGTCTTGAGGCGACAGACGGTTGGAAGTGATTTAAGGTTGTACATTTGGCTTCTTTTTGCATCAGAATAGGGGTTTCAAGTACAAAAATTGAGCAGATATTTCTTACTCGTTTTGACGTGGTGTGGATGCTCTATGAAAATGGTCTTTTCCATATTGTTTTTGTTTCAAATAGTTATGGTAATACAGTATAAAAGTAATTATTTAGGTTATTCATTTTAAGAATTATTCTTTTTGGAGTTTTTTTTAACTGTGTTTTAACTTTTTTTAACATTGTTGTGTGTTTATGTAAAATAATTTGTTCCTTAGCCTGATCCTTTGTTATGGCAGGATCGACAATAAACTTGATGAATGTATTGTAAACAATAAATAAAGAAAACTCTTAGTATATTTTAGACGAGAGGAGTAAATCATTGAATACGTAAAGCTTTAATATAAATAACAAAAGAAAAAAGTTACATTACACTTAAATTAAGGTAATTTGTCGTCCCACTAGAAATTCGTCAACTACCTCGTATAAGGGTTCCGGTTTCAGGGTTATCCTCGTTTAACGGGTCTAGCACACACCTTTACATAACTATACGAATACCTGTGTTTTGAGAATAGAACAAAAACTTGAAGAGATAGCTGAAAAAAATGCTATATGTTAGATGTACGTGTAAATGTTGTATGTGTTTGAAACATTTTTGTGTTACTCATACTTTAAATCTATTTTCTTGGTAAATGCAAAACTACTTACGGTCAGGACACGTTCTTTTTATATGTTAATTTGAAGTAATTGTTATATTGTACGAATTCATTCAATTTGTTTATGGCATAAATGGATACGAAAGCGCACCAGGACTTTGTACGTGGAAAGCCGATGGTTAGCTTTTGCTTTAGTCGCTTCCGTATCGTTACTATAACTATAGTTTGGCAAGTTCATTGATCCGATTTTTCACTTATGATTGCAGTCAGGGTAGCTATTGTAATTATGATAGTTTTTTTTGGATACATAAGC
The DNA here is from genome assembly GCA_002091835.1 of Anopheles maculatus. Taxonomy (NCBI): domain Eukaryota; kingdom Metazoa; phylum Arthropoda; class Insecta; order Diptera; family Culicidae; genus Anopheles; species Anopheles maculatus. Next base: position 100,436 of record KZ062704.1, read on the forward strand.
TGGTTGTTAAAAACACTTTTTAAGTTTCCAATCATTTTGTAAAATTTCGATAAAAAATGCCCAATGTTTACATCATTACGGCCCGGTTACATGTGCCACATAAAGAAGATATTACTTTGCGTAATGCTTTCTTTCCATTTTTACGCTCAAAACCACTCGACCACACACCAACCAACGAACCACTCTCTGTAGGGAATCATTACTACCATACGGGTCATAGAAGCTTGACCCGTATCCTTCCGCTATTTTTGGTCGCAACAATTTCGACCATCTTCAGACAGCTTGTCCCGTCCACTTGATGGATGCTTGCTCTGGTGATTTATTCAGTTCCCGTTCCTTCTTGATTCCATCACACTGGAATCGCAATCTAGCAGCAAGTCCGAACTTAATATGCGCTAGTGCAAAGATGCGCAGCACAAGATGCCACCCTCTAACTCACTCACTTATCCACCGGACGGGACAACAACAGGCCCCACCATGGTGGGCCAGTTTTTGTGTGTTTCTAGTGAAACGCGTCGGTGGAAGCATGAATATTAATAAACCGCTTCTCCTTTGACGTTGTGGACAGTTGTGGTGAGAGGAAAACCTTGGAGTGGATAGCGAAAGGGTGCAACATGTTCTTACCACCGAGGTTGTCGGGTGGCACAAATGTTCTCCATAAACAGGTCAAAGAGATCTCGGTCGGTAGCAAACAGTGTGAAGGTCTTGCTTTGCTATCGCTGTTGCATCCAGCTGAGGATGCTTTCGTTACATGGAGCAAGTTCGTGCCCGCTGGTGCATAACATCGGGATAGTGACCATCGCATCGAGAAGAAGTAAGCGGTAAGGACCGGCGGTGACGTGGAGTGTTTTAAATTACCATTCATTCAGATTTTCGGTCGCCCAGTTGAGGTGAGTTTGCCGAAGGTGTGCTCTCGCTGCACTGGGACATGGTATTGCAATGCAAAACATTATTCGTAGAGCAAAAGTGTTTGATAAAATGGGAGGTGCACCGGTGTTTTGATAAGCGAACAGTACATTTGTGGTGCACGTTTCGTTACAAGCTGGGAGAGTGTTTTGCAGAAGTTCATCTGATTACATTTTACTGCAAGGAGTGATGGAAAATAGTGTGTCGGGTAGGTTGGTAGTACAAATTGTATTTTACTTTCCAAAAGCGTTTGGTGTTTGTGTTGTGAATTATGTGCAGTGTTGATTTAGAGGATTTCGTAATGGTATTTTATGGTTCTCTAGTCTGCTTGTAATTAGTACGGTGTTTATTTGTTAATTCCCGGCCAATAATAGTATTATTCGCAAAAATCAACAGTAAAAAATCAGTTCAAGTGGTAATGATAATTTTATTCGTGTAATTAAAACGAGTAAATTTGATTTCCAGTAAAGAATAGCTTATGTTTGCTGTACTTAATACTATAAGAACGGCTTAATACGATGACTGTTTTAATTTCCTCTTTCATGTCAGGTATGTGTAGAGGGTCACGATCCGAACGTGACTATTGGATTATTCAGCAACGAATACAATCAAGTTAAACAAGCCATTAGGGCCTCTCGATGTTGTAAAACAAGAAAAAGTGTTCATTATCACTTTGGAGGTATATCTATTATCCTTTATCATCCAAAGTAAAATAGAAGGAGCGATCTCCTGGAGAAGTGTTTTATTCGTCGTCTTATCTGGCTCTACAAACCTTCCATTGACCTAAATTTTTCACTTTGGAACTTACAAATATTGTATTTGAATAGTTAGTCAACATCGGCAACAATATCTAGTCGACATTTATAATTGAGCTGGGCATGATGTCAATTCTAATAGACCTTTATGTACACATTTGTAACAGACACCGTGCAATCAGTTCAAAGCAACCAGTGCCTGTACAACGCCGGAACGAGTTCAAGAGTTTGAGAGTTATTTAGCATCCAATGTCTATGAGGCTATGCCATTCATTCATTACTTGATTCCTGCGGTAAACTTCCGTTACGGGTTTGGATTTGTGATAGAGCCAGGGACCAGTCCTATGACTTAAAATCCTATGACTGATTACAGAAAATTCAAGTGGTCAAGAAAGCCACATATGGCAGGCCAGTACCTCTCGAGGTTTTAGTACCAAGAAAGCAGATGATTAAATTATTAAAAGTAAAACTGCAGCACTTTGAAGTATGTTGAGGTTTGGCTATAAATGTTGCTTGACCAAAACTACAATAATTTTTCTTCTTCGTGATTTTATAAGAAATACTATTTTGTTATTAGCTATTTTGGCTTCTCTCTTTGAGCGTTACTTTATTTACGTCTTTATTTTCTACTGCAGATGCAAGCTCAAATCAAGTGGATCAACAAAAACATATCATAAATAATATCATAAGTTTTATTGGATTTCGATTACATTTTCCTCCTAATATATTTCTGGTATGTGTTGAATTGAAATTGACATTCCGGAATTTTCAAAGTGAGAGTAATCCCTGTCTGTTAAACAAAAGGTTCTGTTGCTTATGGCAGATGCGGGGTAGTGCCACAGTAGTAGATGATGGATGCCATCCGTAAGTAGGTATGTAAAATGACGTATGTAACAGGAAGAGCAACAGGACATTGGGTCTGGCAGAATTCAAAAATTTTATCCACCGTGCTTTGCTGGAAGGAATTGAAAAGACCGGTTGACATGTGGAGTGAAAAGGCATACACCAATCTTACGCTTTATTCAACACGTGGCCATATTTTCTTTAAACCATTTCACTACAGAAATATCCTTAGGAAGATAAATCGTTCTACCTGCATACATACACGCACACACACAGAACACACTTGGAAGGACAGCGGAGCAAATCATGGACCATGACGGTGATCATTTCGTCGGCCATTATTCATTGGTGAATTCATTAAGTTTTGCATAGCCGGGCACGGTACAGTACGAAAAACCCTCGTCAACCCGGAAGCCCAATAATGTGACCGCTTTTGTCGCTATTACGAAAACAGCGGCCAACCTTTCGCTGTCGGAATCGGTTCACCCAGAGTAGGAAGTATTTTTTTTTATATCGAGCAGCTTTTTCCTTTGTCTGCAGCGGGCTTTGTGGGGGTGAGGTTAGGTTGCCGATATAATCCTGCGGTCATGTACCGAGCCCGGGAATACCCGGAGGTTTTGCTGGTGGAAAATATCTGCCCTTTATTTAATGAGGGATTTATTAGTGGTCTAATCCTTGCTCATCCCCCAATTGAATTGGGTTGGGATGCATAATAGCAAGTAGCGCTCATGGAATGTGAAAGAAGCATTTTTTCCTTTTAAATAAAAAAAAAACCAATATGGTTGTTTGTCAGGTGGTGTAATAAAAGTATCTAGAATAATAAAAAAGGAAAAGTGGTTCATTCTTTCGTGTTTAAAGAAAATGGCAGTTTTTACAACAACCATTCAAGTCGAGCAATATTCAGCATAAAATGTCTTGATCGTGCACGAGTTCAAAGTACCAAAAACTCACAAACACACATGCACGTGCACACCCAAACTAAAATGGAATCATCTGGTCGGTGTTGGTGAAACAATGTATGAGCCATCGTTTCCATTTGTGAAAGAACGAAAAGTTTTGCCAAACCCCACTCACAATCTTCGATCGGAGTGCATTGCCTTAAGCCATCTCGTGCTCTCCAGCACAAAGAAAATCTTTTGTGTTCCACCTTCCCCAGATCGGGGGTAAAGTTTGTAAAATGTAAAACTTTTCATCCATTTCTTTTGCAAGTTCAAGAGAGCCGAAGCACGTATGGGAAGCGTACAGATAGAATCTGTCCGCAAAAGCATAACGCATGCGATAGTATAATTGGAAGAGCAAAAATAGGCAAAGTTACGTTGAAAAGAATGGGATTGAAAAGTGTTTTTTTGCCCAAAAAGATGCTCCATTCAGCATAACATAGATTTCCCATTAAATTCCTATCGCTACTATTTCTTAGTGCTTTTCGATAGGTTCAGAAACCTTATCAATAAGCGGTAAAAATAATTAATGTGAGAGTTTGCGTGTGGTTGTGAGGGAAATGGAATTAGTTTTCCAGACACCTCCTGCTGCTTCAAGAGTTCCACTTGAGAAGCACTAATCGATAGTGGAGAAGTAATCGAATAAGCCATTTAAAGACCTGAAACCCAGAGCAAACCTTCATCCTCAATCGTTCGTTAATTTCTGCACCTTTTTCAAAAATAGTTTCCCCGAGTGGGATGCAACCACCAGCCAGCCGAGTGGCTTTAAACGCCGCTTAAATGGCGGCCTAAGGGAAGCATCGCATAATAAAACCACTCTTCATGACAGGCGACTTGCATCGTCATAAATCAACCTCCCATCAAACGGGAGCCACTCATACGGTGTCCAGCGATAGGGCACCGTTTGGTTCCGATCTCGGTCTTCCATTTCGGCCACAACCGTTCCAGCACCGAGGGTGGCTTAGCACTCTCGGCTCCATTAAAAGCAAACCTCGGCCTCACTTTACTGCGTGTGCAGTGTGCACTTTTTCCCTGCCCAGCAGCCTGAAGTGTGTTTCTGTTTTTCTTTTATTATGACAATATTCAATCTCAACCACGAACGAAACAGTTGTAACGTGTGGCGAGGGACCGAAGGATCGCCACAAGGGCTGTTTGCAATTAAAGACTTCATATCTCCATTCATGCACGGGCGGCTGTCACAACGACCGTACGGATGGCATCATAAATTCTTCCTCTCGATGTCCCGTTTCTTTGCCACCAACTTCACCATTGTTTGAAGGGCTTTCGGGCCCGTAGCAGTAAGTGAAGGTCCCTTTTGCCTCGCTAGAAGTACGTCGCTTTCATTCCGGGCTGGAACACTAACATCGGAATCGTCTCGCAATAAAGCGTCCTTGCCGTAGGGGTTGATGCCCATGTTGGTGATGCCATAATACTATCCCAAGTGTGGTTTTCCCCTTCCGAAAGGTTGGGAGCAGGACGAGTGAGAGGACACAGGCAAGAAGACAGTGTGTGATAACATCCCAACCACACTCTAAAGCGTCTAAGCGTCGTAGGAAGCGCCCATGAAACAGGGGATTAAAGCGATTAAAATGCGTGCGTGCCAGTTGCAATTAGCCAGGATTCTCATCTTTTGCCTCGATGAGAGCTCCGCCTCGATAAAAGCGAGCCGCGATCATACTTCGGTGGATGATTGCAAAAAGCTTCTGTGGACATTTTTTTTTTTTGCATAAACGTAGCTAAGCCGTAGCTTCAAACGCCCAGTTACTATAGGCAAAGTGTTGAAATGTCTCATAAATCATCGACAATGGGGTCGATCTCGTGAAAGGGCTGTGCGGAGGATTGTTCCCTTTTTGCTTCGCTTACTACCGAATCGGGCGGGCATCGGGAATTGGATGCCGCTGAATGAATGGTTTCACGATTGTGGAGCGTCGATTGGTGATGATTTGTGACCGATGGATGCGTTGGTTATGGCTTCAATTAATGCTCGCGTGTGTGTGTGTGTGTGTGTGTGTGCGTGAGAGAGAGAGGTGTCCTTTGTGTGAATGCCGCTGCATAATGCAAAATGGATGTTTGTTTAGAAGGACGGGTGATAGTGAAATAGATAGGAAAGTTCATAGCGTTCATAGCAGAGATCAAGGAATTGTTCTCATTTCTCAGAATACAGGTAATTATGTTTAGCTAAAGGAAGCCTGTACTGAAATTAGAGACCGGTAGAGACCAGACTTCGGCTGTAAGCGAATCATTTACCTATTCATCACGAACCACGATCTTATGGTGTGATCACTAACCCTCCTCATTATTATCGTTCCATTCCTTGTTTATTCTTAACCATTTCTGTATTGTTATAGGTTGTGTTGTATTTGTTATAAGTGTTGTTTGTTGTGACACGAATGATCCGTTAACGAAGCAACAGTATTCGTGAATAATGTCGACGTAGACTTAAAAAGTACGGAGGGATAGCCAAACCGTTACATTGTCTTTCAATCCAAATCAGCGAGTTCACTGTCCAGGACTGGTCTTGTATTCGGAAATGTTCAACCATTCGAATTCAACCTTGTGAGCAGCAGTCTTGCTCCGATAATTTTTTAATTCGTCGCTGACCTGGTCAAGGTTGAACTGTCATTGCTGGACCGCTTGGAGAACGCTTTACGCAGAAAAGTTTGTACTGTCCAGACGGTTTTGCTTGTCTTGTTACAGTTCAGATCCGCAACTTTTAGAACCCACGAAGGCCGAAGAATGTTTTAATCCTTCCCTTAATAACACCATTACCAGCAATAGAACAGGGATCGAATAAACATTTACGCATACAAAAACTAAAAACCAAAACATACAATAGACCTAGACAACAACCACGATCCCAACCACACTCTAAAGCGTCTAAGCGTCGTAGGAAGCGCCCATGAAACAGGGGATTAAAGCGATTAAAATGCGTGCGTGCCAGTTGCAATTAGCCAGGATTCTCATCTTTTGCCTCGATGAGAGCTCCGCCTCGATAAAAGCGAGCCGCGATCATACTTCGGTGGATGATTGCAAAAAGCTTCTGTGGACATTTTTTTTTTTTGCATAAACGTAGCTAAGCCGTAGCTTCAAACGCCCAGTTACTATAGGCAAAGTGTTGAAATGTCTCATAAATCATCGACAATGGGGTCGATCTCGTGAAAGGGCTGTGCGGAGGATTGTTCCCTTTTTGCTTCGCTTACTACCGAATCGGGCGGGCATCGGGAATTGGATGCCGCTGAATGAATGGTTTCACGATTGTGGAGCGTCGATTGGTGATGATTTGTGACCGATGGATGCGTTGGTTATGGCTTCAATTAATGCTCGCGTGTGTGTGTGTGTGTGTGTGTGTGCGTGAGAGAGAGAGGTGGCCTTTGTGTGAATGCCGCTGCATAATGCAAAATGGATGTTTGTTTAGAAGGACGGGTGATAGTGAAATAGATAGGAAAGTTCATAGCGTTCATAGCAGAGATCAAGGAATTGTTCTCATTTCTCAGAATACAGGTAATTATGTTTAGCTAAAGGAAGCCTGTACTGAAATTAGAGACCGGTAGAGACCAGACCTCGGCTGTAAGCGGATCATTTACCTATTCACCACGAACCACGATCATATGTTGTGATCACTAACCCTCCTCATTATTATCGTTCCATTCCTTGTTTATTCTTAACCATTTCTGTATTGTTATAGGTTGTGTTGTATTTGTTATAAGTGTTGTTTGTTGTGACACGAATGATCCATTAACGAAGCAACAGTATTCGTAAATAATGTCGACGTAGACTTAAAAAGTACGGAGGGATAGCCAAACCGTTACATTGTCTTTTAATCCAAATCAGCGAGTTCACTGTCCAGGACTGGTCTTGTATTCGGAAATGTTCAACCATTCGAATTCAACCTTGTGAGCAGCAGTCTTGCTCCGATAATTTTTTAATTCGTCGCTGACCTGGTCAAGGTTGAACTGTCATTGCTGGACCGCTTGGAGAACGCTTTACGCAGAAAAGTTTGTACTGTCCAGACGGTTTTGCTTGTCTTGTTACAGTTCAGATCCGCAACTTTTAGAACCCACGAAGGCCGAAGAATGTTTTAATCCTTCCCTTAATAACACCATTACCAGCAATAGAACAGGGATCGAATAAACATTTACGCATACAAAAACTAAAAACCAAAACATACAATAGACCTAGACAACAACCACGTAATAAAATAGCCATATATCTAGAACCGAGCATTCCTCGAGACAAGGAAAATAACAAGAAAGAAATGTCAGGTGTTCGTTGGGTTGAGAAGTGCTTTTTTATTTCTTTTGTAGCAGATAATGTGACGTAAATCTTCATAAAATAAATAAAGGAATGGTCAAATTTCTCACGGTTCGATATTACGATAGATTTCTGTTATTAAAACATAGCATTATTATTTTTTATATTTAAAAAATATTTTTCACCGGATATTGGTAAAATTTGAACAAATCTTTTGCTACATTTCCATTCTTTCTCTAGTGCTACTTTAAGTTGTTTTTCTTTTGCTATACTTTTAAAGCTACTTCCGACTAACTTTACCTTCGTGTTGCTTGACAGCCCGTGATTGTTCAATTTACCTCCCGATCCAGAACAACTGAAACAGCTAGCCTAATCACAAAACATTTTCATCCTACCCTGCCTTGGTTACCCCTCACTTCCATCCCATCAACCCAGGGAAAAATGTCTCCAGAAATTATGCTCAAACCGTGCCATTTTCGTAATGCGCCCCGGATGAAACCCGTCGCGAAAAAGCGCATGCTGCAAGACTGGTGACACTGGTAGCTTCGACATCGACGTCCAATTTCCATATCGAATTCCTATGCAAATTTGGCTTCATTTCTTCACTTCATCGGAATCGGATCGAAACCGAGCGGTGGTGTTGGGAAGAGAAGGTAAGCGGGCCAGGGAGGAGACATCTCAGATGAGCGGCTTACGTGTGAAGGAATCACATCTCTTTTGGTATCCGCCTTGTACGTCACAGAGATCGGTTGTCTGGCTGCGAGCACGTTTGTTTCTCGCAATGAGCAGCTCATTTCCATTTTATTAATCAATTCCATTGCCACGTTAGCCACAGGACGCGAACAGGCAGAGAGAAAATTGGAGAGGATCGTTGGGGAAAACAAAAAGTAAAATGCTCTCCTATCGGGCTGGTAACAAGGAACTGATTTTCCCACCACTAAAAGATGGTCAGCTCTAACCGACCGAGGAAATTGTTTTAGTTTTCCTCTATTTTGGTCAATGTGAGGTTAGCATAGTTTTTTTTTTGCTATCCAATTTTCTATTTCCACTATAGTGTAGTTGGTTACCAGCGCGATTTTGTGGAATTCGGAACGCAAATAGAAACGAGCTTCATTTTAGCGATGCTTTTTGTGAATGCATTTTTATTCAATTTCCGAGATATGAATACAGCTCAACGGAACTGCATTTTCCGTTTTGCGTTCGAATTGAATCGTTTAAATGTTTTCGTTTCCATCCCACGCGCCAACCGCCATGATGCAATATAGGTTCTGTAATGTAATTAAAGGCAAGGGACCGAAGGGTTTTTCATTCTTTCATTCCGACGATAGAAATATTATGTTATCGAAATTCTTTCGACATCATATTTCACCACTAGCACCATCACCACCGGCAGGATGGAGCAAACAAATAAACAAGAGAACGAAAAACGACAAACACTCGTTTGGAATGTGACCCCTTTTTCAATAGGATGGATGCTAAACCTTTCTATGATTGTTTTTCTCCGTTTTTCTTCCTTCAAACCTTTCGATCGGCCGTTTTCAAAATCGAACCACAAAATGAAGCAAAGAAAATTTGTCCATCTTTGCAACGGGCCACTACCTACATTAACCGTGTTTTTTTCTGCAATATCAAAGCAAAAAGGTTGAGCTAAGCTGAGAAAACACACACATACACACATCGCAACAATCCTAATCACAACCCAAAAGCATGCCAGCTGTGCTGAAGCTGAACTGACCTAGGCAAAACTGACGAACTTGTGCTACTCGGGGAGTGACAGGGCGAAGCAAATCCTCTACCACGAGAGCCGGAAAAGCAACGGACATTCGGTTGAGACTTAATCCTGAAGGTTGAACCTACGAACACAGCCACAAATATTCTACAAGCCGGGTGAGTGGTAAGGTCTGTTGTAAATTGAAAACGTGCCCAAAGGAAAAGGTTTTTGCCGGGTGTTTTAAGATTTGTTCGTCGGTTTTTGTGAACGTTTTTTGGTTGTCGGGGCAGATTTAACTACAGTGATGTGTGTATCGTTCGGTAGTCTGAGAAGAAAATTGGGAAGTGTAAGTATTGTTTTTACACTTACAGTTAAGAATTAAAGGCTTCTTGCCGTATTGTACGGTCATTTTGATAGTCATATTGGTAATTCATGCTTGTTGCTCAGTACTTATTACCAATACCACCATTACCACCGATAGCATATGGATGCGTTTCCGAAGCACTGACTGCCTCCAACTAACACTAATCGTTTAAGAGATTGTGGTTAGTGCTCATAGTAAAGCTTATGCTAAATGAGAATCACGATGACTTCTTTCTTTATTCCCTTCTAGAGGATTAGAAAAGATCATTCATGTTTGAAGGATGACATTTTTGGTATGAAAGAAGAAAAAACTATGGGCGCATAGATATTTGTACAGAGGAATTACTGAAGGTTTACAAAGTTCATTCTAAAAGTCTTGAAATAAAAATTTAATGATTCAACATTTTGGAACCCTTAAATAGTTCTCTGAGAAATTAAACCTCTAAGTCCAACGATAGCGCAAATGAATTAATTCAGAATCTGACGAAAGCCAATGTAAAAAATGTAAATGACACCTGGCCGTAACATCTTTTGAAATTGCGGACACAGACAAAGAAGACAAAAAAGTTCTAAATTGAGATGGAATGTGGAGTTATATCCAATTCGCATCCTAGAACTTGTTTACAAGATTATTAAAATAATAATATTTCCAGTAAATGCACGCTTAAACAAACCCCAAGTACTGTAATGTTATCGTTCTTATCCTTTTTTGAAACATTTTTTGATAGATTTTCTTGGGAGTTTTTTTTTTGCGTGGAAAACAAGGGAAAAAGAAAAAAAAACACTTGTCTCAACCTTTCAAGGATCTACCTTTCAATCGTACATTTCATTGGAAACGGAATTGAAGCATGCGGAAAAGATTAGTGCACTGTAGCTGTTGTTTTTCGCCTTCCCGGTCTCTGTCTGTTTCACGCTCTCGAATTTCCCACGACCATCGCTAACTAGATCGATATTCTGGACTTTATTCGTAGCAGCTGTCAGCCGGCGCTTAGCTGGTGCATAAAAACACACAAGCACAGTCACATACACGCATGTACTCCCTGCTTATCCTGCCTTTAAGCTTTTCCGCCTTGTCTTTTCTCTTTTGCTGCTGTTCATGACGATTTCCTTCCGCACAACAGCACAAACGTATGAAAGAGCTTCACTTCAGCGGTTTGTCACTTTCTTATCATATCCTAGAGGCCTCGAGATATGCTATCCTTCCTAACGCATGAAGCACACCATCAATCACACTCGTCACACGGGAAAGTGATAGGAAGTGAAAACCGTCTGTCTCTGCGTCTGTCACGAGTTGGCACGTGATGAAAGAATCCTTCGTTTCCATTCCAAGCTCTCTGCCCAGACGGAGGTAGAACGGTGGAGAGATCATCGCAATGGTTTATGGGGTGATGGACATGCCGATGTCCTGCGGTGATTGTGTGGCTCGTTGGTGGGTTTCGCTTTACTCGCATTGATTTCATCGTTCGGGTGGGTTTTTCCTTCCTTTCACTGGATAACGATCTTGGTTCTTGGGGTTGGACAAACCACCGATAGCTTCATGATTGCGACGGAGATGAATTTTGGGTTTCGGTGTTTGTCTACCGTTGTCGTCCTCGTCGACCAGCTTGACTTGCAGCGAGTGCAGTTGAGCTGATCTCGCTGTATTATGCAGCGCTGTGAGCGATGGTTAAGGTTTGAGGTTTTGTAAATACATTGGACCGGGCAGCTTACCAGCGTTTGGTTGCCACAGTTTCAATTTCAATAGAAGTAAAAACGCAACGGAGCGGATAAGCCCGGAATCAGTAACCAGTGTTACTTTCGTGATTGAAATGCATTTTGTTTTTGTAGCTTTGGTGATTCCTTGCACGGTTGCCAGTGAACGCAATTGCAGTTGAAGTATGAATCTTATATTCTATCTCCCTAAAAGCATCAACTTCCAAGCATCTAAATCCCATCGTCATTTGCTACAGAAGTGTTAGATTGCTGTACCGATTATTATACAGAAATGTGGAAAAGTGTGGCCTCATATTTGCATAAACCTTCAACCATCTCCCCCAAAAAAGGTATTTTCATACCAACGCTTGTGAAAATGTAGATTGCATCCGTTTGCTAGCATTGCAATTCCGTATGCAAATGCAATCTAGCTGTGATGCGTCTAGGTGCTCCCACTGCCACACGAATCTTGGTGCGTTAGATTATGTTAATGAAAAAATGCTTGCCCTAGTATTCTGCTGGCATTTGGCCATCATAAATCACACGTATTACATATCAACCATTCCGAATGCGTCCAGCATCACGCCCAGCATCGGGTCCAATCTATTCTGATCCCAAGCGTGATCCCCACTTGTCGTGCTGTACTATCGTCAAATAGACAAATATTTTCCAACCTCCAACCTACACACACTCAGTGCACTCTCAATGTATTGTAAGAACTACCGTGAAGGAATTTCGTCCGAAAAAGCATGCACTCAATCTTGACCGTAGTGCATGCATGCTTGAGGAACATTCTTGTTGGCGTTAAGGGAAAAGGCTATAGTGTCGGTGCAAATTTATATGCAACGGAGAATAGCAAGCATTACTGAAGAGAGTGGATGTTCACTTTTTACAGGTAAGCATAATATTATAGTGGTGAGATTTAAAGCAGGTTCTATATCGTGGTCACATATTGCAAAACTGAAGGAAAATTCCAAAAATGGTAAAACCTATTTTTTTTGTTATTGTTTCTTTGCATAATGAAATCGTTGTATAGAAAGAAATATAATGATTAAAACGTTTTTCTCATACTAGTATCAACAAAAGCTCCAAAACGGCCAGTCCTCGACCCAACAGCTCGAAACGAACTACAAAATTGCAGACCCTAAATATAGAAAATGTTGGTTGGTTGGATAGTGAAACAAGACATTGGCCATCATTAAGATTTTGCTAACATACGTTGTTGAAGAGACTAAGAGTCTTAAGTTAAAAAGAAATTTTGTTGAATTGCCTAATTCGAATAATAACATCATAATATCGATGAAATATAATTTATATTTCATTATTGTACAAATTTGCTTGCTTGACACCGTCAATGGGACCTAAGTCTCTTGAACAATTTTTATAAAATGCTACGAATAAGAGTACGCAGATAGTGCCTCAAACACCACAATAAACATTCCCCAAGTGGTTTATGGTTTAATAGGGAAAAATCCTCCTCTCAAAGCAAGTACAGCTTGGTCAATGTTTGCGGTAGTATGAATAAGCAAACCAACCCCAAGAATACACCAAGAATGCGTACATGAGTGTTGACAGAGGAGAGCTTCTTGAAATGTTTGTCAACTACACGTGTACATCCTTGCAGTGTGTGTGTTGGGAAAATTGTTTGTGCTGCAACCATGTGTATTGATAGATTTATGGTTCAATGCAAGCGGCAACGCTCGGCAACAATACGGGTGAATACATTTTCATTCAAAACTATTGATTCCGGTTCGCTTCCGAATGCATCACAACGCAACCGTTGATACAACATGTTTCACATGCTCAACATAGTTGGCACAAACATTCAAGCCGATGCAATAAAGAGGAGCCACATGTTGTAAGAATTTTATCATTGTTGTACATCAGTTGATGCTTATTTTCATTCATCACAGTCGATAATATCCATGAAAATAAGTCGCTACCTCTAGCCGCCAACATTCCATTAGTACAGCGAACGTTTTTCTTAACTCACTTCTGCATTCATTAATCAAAGGTGGACAGGTTCACCGTTTGCGTTGCGCCTGTCAAGAAAGAAAACCATTTTTTTTGTATATCTCTCGACCACGGATTCAGTATGGGTGTAATGGGTGCATCTGCAGAGATGCACGCCACTAAGATGCGCCTCCTTGTGAGCTCTTGCTGTGGTGCGTCACTTATAAGGGAATTAAAATAGATGTTGTAATTGGTTTGAAATACGTGAAATGTTTCTATTTCATGGAATGGTTGTCCGCGCATCCAGCACGGTATTATTTACGGTCTGCTTGACTAGATTCTTGCATTCATTTGTAGTTTATGGCTAGGGTAGCATTCTTCAAAACCCGACCGGCTCTGCATACTGGCGGATTGATTAATATGAATTAGACTTTTTTGTTGTTGCATTAATGTTGAAAAATCGCCGTGTGTGGTCCTAAAGAAGCAGCATGTTGAAGGAATTAATTATAGCGTGTGAGAATTAGTGATTATGGTAGCTCGTTAACATTGGCACAAATGCTCCAAATAGTTTTGCTTCTAAATGGGAAAAGTAAAATATAAATTGTGCTAGCAATGCCATTAATCTTACCTCACCGTCTGAAATGGAGTCACTTAGCTGACAGCATCCATCATGACAGCTACTACTCAAAACTGCCAGCGTGAACTGTCATGTTTAAACCACCCCTATCGCTCGAATTAAAACGGTTGCCGTTGCACTAAGGGTGCATATTATTGATTTATAATTGTTTTCTTTCACTTCCACAAACACAACACGTGCAACGTGTTCGAATGCATAATTCATGATCCGGCAGCCGATCGCAGGCTAGTTTACGCTTTACGCTTCGTATCGTGACGGAACCGGCTCGCCGTTTTGGTATCAGGGGGCGCCCGACCGAAAGACGAGAAAGGCTAATTTCTCAACACCGACCGGGTCTGGAACGGTGTGCGATAAACGCGCGAACAACGGTTCGCGTTCGCATCAACGAGAACCTGTCATCGAGGTTCGCCGAAAGCCACCGTGCAGCCGGTAGCGCCGGGTGGATCGAATATCGTGTGCAGTTTTCATGGTGGATTTTATGTTTCATTAGCACTTCGACTTTGACTCTTGCCCGGTTGATGGATTTCAGTGTAATTTGTTCCGAGCGTTCGTTTCAGCGGTACGATATGGTTCGAACTGGTTGAAAAAAGGTCAGTGGTTGGCAATGCCGTGTTATTTATCATGGGTATATTATTCCATTTTAAGGCACGTTTTAAAAAGAAGTAATGCATAACACTATGTAAAATGATAAGTACATGGTTGAGTAAATATGCAATTAAAAAATATTAGTATTTATTCGAGAGTCTAGCTAGAAGGTTGAAACACGTGAGCGCGAGTGTTTCTATTATTTAAAACACACAAATTTTTCACCTTCAACTGCTTTTAAACGACACAGCAGCTCAACTCATAAGGATAATAATTTAATAAACTATGATTTTCATCCAAAACTGCTGATAAAAAGTTTATCTAGACCATTAGGCAGACAGCCTATATCAACGCATTTACTCCATTAAGCAATATGACACTCGTGAACAAACTGTTGTTAAATAAAGTTAAAAGCTTCGCGATAAAACTATTCTTTTACGATCCTTAACCTTTTCCGAGTCGCGTTTTTGCTAACCCCTGGCATTACCACATTCGGTTGATTGCTTATTGATGGAGCTCTTAATTCTGTGCCTTTTTTGTCTCCTTTCCATTCTACTGTAGGAAAAAAATCCCCGCCCCGAAATCTGGCAATGAAGATACCAAGCAAGCTGCCCAAGCAAATGGAACAAAAAAGCCGA
>KZ062705.1:3893-19913 GCA_002091835.1 Anopheles maculatus
TTTCCCCTCCCCCCCCCCCCCCCCCCTTCCACTTCAACACTCCTTCCATCTCACTACTCATCCACCACCACCACCACCTCTCTTGAGCCTTACATGCTCAGAGCGGATGTTTGGTTCTGTTATCAAATCAAACAACCATACATAAACTATCACACATACACACTCACACACAAACACAGAAGCAGAACGAACGCGAACGCGGGATTTCCACTTTTAGGCTTTTAAAACGGTAGTACAATTAGAACAATGTCTTTTGTGGGCTGTGGATCTGCAGCAACGCCGGATCCATTTACTCCCTCCCATTTCAGTGGTATGGTAGTTGTCTATTTGCATTCCTACATTCCTGCACTTGCATGTTTGAACTCTGTGTGTACATAGAACTGATAAGCGAGCTTTTTTCGTTCTTATGAACTGTGCATCAACTGCTGAAACCAGGTGAATCTTAGTCAATCATGTGCTACTACTGTTAACTTACCAAAAATTGTATGCCGTAACGTGACACTACTAGAAGCGTGATAAAACAACAAACTAAAAAATGCGAATCATGGTTTTGCTGCTCTGCAGCAGGTTGATGTGAAAAGCTCTTGTCCGGCAAATGCAAATTTTGATGCCTTTTTGTTTTCTCATGTTCTTCCGCCGTTGGGTTTAGGGTTTAGGTTCGGTGTTACCGAATCGAACGCTGCTCAATATCCAAAAACTAAAAAGCTCGACGTTTGGTATTTGTTCCGTTCGATCGGACGCAATACCGATGTGTGGATGATGCTGCAGGTGGCGATTTGTTTTTCGCGTGGGACTAGTATTCCTGCCTTACTCATAAAGATGGCCTTCGATCTGCTAGTTCACTAGAACAATGCTTTCAGTGTCTATTACGAATATAGAGAGAGAGAGAGCATCATACCTTAAATTGTATCCGGAACAGAGCATTAACATTCACCCGTGCAGTGGACTCAAAAAAAAAAGAAAAAAAAACATCATTAAATCACCCATCCACACACGCACACAGCTCTAAATACACTATGTCTATGCATATTTGACCTAATTAGATAGCGCCTTAGAAAAGAAATCGAGCGAAAACGATTGGTCGATTGAGCCGGAGCAGACGCGATGTTATGCATTCAGCATGAAGCGTACGCGAGAGCTTCATGTAGTAAACGAATCAACGATGATTTAACTGTTATATGCATTTTGTGATTTCTACTTCAGTTAACGCTGCTTCCATCGTTGATTCAAGAGTAGTAGTTGTGTGTACTCTTTTAGTGATCGCTTGACAACAAGCTGGAGAATACTGGTAGTATCGTGCCCGTGTTGCGCTACGAAAGATGCAACCACCACCGCCGCCGCCAACGGTTTGTTAAATACCGGAACGCTGCAACTAAACCGAAATAAACATGTAATAAATATTGTGTTCAAACGCACTGAACCTTCCCCGAACAAACGTGGGGCAAGGACATCAGTTGAAGCAAGCAAGCGAATCTGTTTGTAATTGTTTAATACAAGCATAAAGCTGCTACAGTGAAGCATCCTACTGCGTGACAAATAAAACGAAGGAACATAGAATATAATCTGGAAGCTCGGGAACTCGTTCTCTCATGCTCATGCCATATGTGCAACCACACGAACAGTACGACGAAAAGCCCGAAACAGCCAGCCAGCCAGCCGGGATAAACAGCTCGGTGAACCTCTGATCTGATTACTAGCTCTAACCACAACCACAACCACACAACACTAACAACGGGATAAAAAATATGAAACACAACACAAGACGCGAGACGATGTAGTAGGCGATGCGTGAACGTAGTAGTGCAGCGAGCGATTTATACTTCTAGACTAGTGTAATTAATTTCATATACAATATATATACATATATACAGTGGTGGGTAGTCAAAATCGGACACTTGATTTTCGGGCGTTCTTACCACTTTGCGACGCTTTTACCAGTACACTAGAGTTATAAAACGACTTGAAAAGTTTGCAGTAGGCTTCTTCTACTTCTCTTCTTCACGAATATGTGAAAAGATATTCAAAAATGCTATTTTCTACGAAAATAATGAGGAGCAAATGAAAAAAGCCTGTATATCATGCTGGGCATTCAAAGTCGGACACCTCGATTTAGCAGGAGTTTTCATATGATATGGACAAATGTTGGCTGGGAACAAGCTGGAACGTATCACTACTTTCACTAGCAACATGATAATTAGTTTAATTAGTATGTTTCTACAATACTGAAGCAAAAAACTTTTAAACCTAGAAAGATAGCAATTTCTTACATGAATCAGGATAAAAGTATCAGAAAACTTAGTGAAATCACCAATATAAGCAAATCTACAATCCATGATATATTGAAACGATATTAAAATGAGAGTAGAATTGCTAATAAAAATTTAAATAATGAATCAAAACGCAAAATGAAGTATAAAGAAGGCAGACATATTATACGATAAATTCGATCTAAGCCTTTCCTGACCTCTGTTGAATTAAAAAACAACAATAAAAATATTCGGGATATTGATGTAGATTCTTCAACAAATCTGGCGTTATTTAAGAAAGCACAATTTGTTCGGTAAAGTGCCAATAAAGGCACCAGTTATATCAGAAAAAAACAGAGTGCTTCGTTTCGATTTCTCCATAAAGTATATCATTTAATATATAGAATATTGGTCGAAGGTAGACATGTTTGTGCTTTTACCAACAAAGTATTTGGTATTATGATAAGTGCTATCATTGTTTTTGGCAGGATTTTGGGTCATAGACGAAAAAATCAATCGATCAGGATCTGATGACTGCAGCTACATGTAAAGAAAAACTAGTGAAGTATATGATGAAACAATCACCATCAAAACTGTAATACATAGTAGAGGTTCCATCATGTTATGGGGTTATATGGCATCGAAAGGCGTTGTATAAATGTATATTGTGCGTGGAAACGAGAATGCCACGTATTACATCAACACATTAAAATCAAATGTTCAACCAAGCGTTGAACAATTGGGAATAGCAAATGATTCTGCGTTCTACCAGGACAGTGATCTGAAGAATGAGGCATGGGTGACTGAAATGTGGTTGTTTTATAATTGCCCATCAGTGTTAAGAACTCTCCCAAAGTTAAAAAATCACAACATAATAGAATATGTTTGGTACAAACTTAAAAAAAAAGGTTGCAAAACGCAAACCTTCCTATTTGAAACGATTGGAAGAAACATTGAACGAGGAATTGCGAAAAAATATTAAAATCTTTGTTTAAAAGTGGTCCAAAGCATGCCCAGCAGATTACAGGGTGTAATAGCTGCCAAACGAAATGCTACTAAATATTAAAAATGTTGTTATTCAAAGTATTGTATGGTGTCCGACTTTGAATGCCCAGCGCGTTATACAGACTTTTTTCATTTGCTACCCATAACTTTCCAAAAAAAGAACATTTTTGATACTTTTTTTGCATGTTCGTGAAGAAGAGAAGTAGAAGAAGCCAACTGCAAAGTTTTCGAATCGTTTTATAATTCTAGACCACTGGTAAAAGCGTCACGAAGTAGGAAAATCGTCTGAAATTCAAGTGTCCGATTTTGACTACCCACCACTGTATATACATAAAGAACAAGCTAACGGTACGCCATAGTCGGGCGGGGCGGGATAGGAAACAATTCATCCCAAAGTCCCCCGCCTCCCCCCTCGCCCAGCACGCCCAGCATGCAAAGTTATAGCGCGATAAGTAGACCATCCGCCATCAGCTAGGCGAAGCTACCCCAAAACGCTTCATACTGCATGATAAAACACCGCCGCTACATTTGGAATCGAAATAGCCGTTATATTTTCTAAGTGTATTGACATGTAAGATACAAAACTTTGCTGCCTCTGTTCAAAATATGGTGTAGTTATCCGTTTACAACAAGCCTTTACTTTCCGCGTATTCCGTTTCCGTGTTCCGAGAAGCGGAAGAACCTTGGAGAAGAACTGAACGTGTTCCGCGTAGTAGTGTCGGAAGATGCCGCTGCTGCAACCAATCACATTTCAAAATCAAGTTAGGGAACGAGACCGAATTGGAGTAAAAAAGGAAAGAAACAGAAACATAAAACATCCAGTTAACTGAACACAAATACCATACACAACAACAAGGAAAACGACAAATTACATTACCACACAACAATATTTGAAAGCAGCAACAAAACAAAAACACACACACACACGCGCGCGCGCACACACAGCACACTTTAATAGCCAGTATTGTTTAACCGGATTTAACATATTTAAGCCAGTATCGTTTGCTGCGCAGCGTGCAGTAAACAAAACAACACTATAAAGATGCAATTTGTGTGCGCATGCGTGTTTGTGTGTGTGTGCGTGTGTGCAAATCGTCAAGGGTAGAATCCTTTTTTTATAGATTTTTCAAAAAACTGACAAAAAAAAACAAACAAAAATAACTACTTCAGCTAGAGAAATAATTTAGTATGTATAAGGTATGTGAACATTGTTAAACACATTGTACATAGGTCGTAAAATAATTCTCAGAAATTTATCCGTGCATTTGGATTGGAGTACACACACACACCCACATACACCAACACACACACGTACGCATACAACCACAACACGCGGTGTTGTGGTCTCGACAGGACGAGGCAATGGACTGGCTAAATCTGTAAAAACAATTATCTAAAATCTTGAACAGACGAATGCGACTCGGTTGCAGAGAGAGAGAGAAAGAAAGAGAGAGACAGGGGTACACAGTCAAACCACACACAGTAGCCATACGGCGAAAGCGCGGAAACCGTCATTAACGTAAAATACGCCATCACGCAACAGTTAGTAGCAGCTTCAAAGGATACAAGGCTAGGCAAGGGACGCTCTTGACAAAATCAGCTAACGCAAACCGCCATACAGTTGATATAGGCCAAACACTGAACACGAAACACACTACTCGAGGTAAGCGGATCCTCTGGGCCTGGGAGGACACGAGATGATAATGAATGCCGCACTAGACAGAAAAAGCCGCGGATTTATAAAGGGCGAACTAGAAGAGACACGAAAGACATAGTGCTACTGCTGCTCTCTCGTATTACTTCACCGTATCTCCCCCTGCTGTTGGGTATAGTTTTTTGCTAATACAGTTTTGTAACGCCCCTTGCCCCCCCCGCCAATTCCCCTCCCTCCTTCCCCTTCTTAAGTAGCAGTTTCGTGCGGAGAGACACGGACACTTTTGTTAAACATTTTGTTAAATACGCGTACGACTATTGCTCGGTATTTAAGTTTCGATTTTCGACATGCGTACTCCCCTCCGCTCCACATTCGCTGTTTAGTTGTCGTTTTTTTCCATATAATGACGTATGCAAGACGCGATGAAAAATGTTGTTAACGTTAAACTTATTGTTAATTATAAAATTCAATGCAAAGAAAAACCAAACCAAGAACAAAAAAGAAAAGAAATTGATGAATATAATAACTGATGGTGGTGCTAGTTGACTCATTTGAAATAGCATGCAGCTAATCCGAAATGTGCTTGTTGTATGGATAAGTGTGTTATGTTTTTTTTTTTCTTTTTAGTGGAAATAAACCAATGCAATAGTTTGCTAATATTATTCTGTTGCCTGGTTCGTTGTCGACGGTTTAGGTGATGGAGCGGACAATAAAACCACGTTTTCACGAGTACTTGTGTGAAACGCTTTTCAGTTCAAATCTGCACGAGGTTGAAATATTTCACGGAAATTTGCTCGAAAAGATATGCACAGTAGGAAAAAAGCCTATAATCGAAAAGGTCAAAGCTTTGTCGAGCAAATCGAGCATCCGTAACGTCAACAGTGCTCGAAGTAGGGTACACAGCAATAATAACAACAACAGACGGACCAAACAAAAACCATTCAAAACAATCAATCTTTTGCTGCTTCACTGCAGTCTCCGGGTGAAATTTTAGCAAACTTCTGGTGTCATTTCATGTTGTGATAACTCCTTTGCTAAAACTCTACCAAACTTAAGTGTAGGTGTCCTAATCCCCACCCCCCTAGATGTTCCACAGCATGTGCAGTGGATGTTGATTTGTTCAGTGTTTTATTGATTTTTTCGCAGATGTATAGCGCCTTATTGGAGAAGCAACTAATTGCATTGCTGGTTCCGGCTGTCGTTCTTCTAGTTCCTGGTCCGTATTACTAATGTAGCACGCGAATCTATCGTTTACATTGGTGTGAAGATTTCGATTGCTACTATCATTTTTCTTCTCTGGTCCGTTCCTGTGCTGTTAAACTACCGGGAAGAAGAGGAAGAAGAGAAGAAGACACATTATCAGTGTAAACAAACCTCCCGGCAACTTTGAAACATTTTAAAAGTGAAAACATTTTAGTTTAACAGCATTTTCAGCAAAGACGCAAGACGCAACATAAAACTCAGAAGAATGATTCTTTTGGAAAGTCGGCCATAAATTCCGCCATAGCATGTCGGCACAAAACAACAACAACAAAGGATTGTATCATAGGAAGCATCCCGCTGAGCGCAACAGATCGTTTGACCAAAGCGTGATTAGCGACGATGACGACGAAGAATCTGACACACTGACGGAACTGTCGCGAGAGTCGCTTACAAGTAGTCAAGGACGTAGTAGCATCGGTTCGATTCCGTGGGCAGAGGATGCGATCAAACAGAATCAAAACGAATGGGAACGGATCGATCGGATGTTTTACGGCGAAGAGGATCTCCCTTCCGACGCAAAGCTGCGAGAAGAAATATTGGAATGGACTTCCGTCTTTCCATTCTTGCGGGTTACGGGCAAACCGATAACCATCGTAGAGTCTGTCCATGCGAAAGGAAATGATCCGTTTCACGAGGAAATATTTATGGTGGATCCACCCCTACCCAGTCGCACGCGGTCCTCCCGTTCTGGACGTGATGGGCCCAGTAAATATGCGGCCAAAGATGTGGAATGTTTACTCAGTGCCTGCGAGCTGGACAAATGTCTGTGCATTAGCTCAGGCCAGCTGTACCGTCAAAGCAATCAAGCATCGGCGCAAGCGAAGGCCGGACGACGTTCTGGGATGGATATCGGGGTATCGGAAACCATAGATAGGATAGATAAACCATTCATCAAAGTAAAACCTCTCAACAGTCTGATGGTACCGCAGGTGCCAGTCGTGTCGGTGGGTTCGTTTGGATTATTGATATCGAACCACTGTGTCGGCACAGCGAACTTTCACGCCCTGTCTGGCGTGAGTAGAAATTGCAGCGCACAATCAGTCACGCACAACAATACTGACGGTAATGCCGATCGTCACAGCAGAAATGTGAATCTGCAAAGAAAGCTGGCACCTTTGCCCCACCGGCCAGCGCAACAACAGCAACATCAGAACAAACCATCGTCTAAAACGACCATCGAAACGGCCATACTGTCGGCTTCGGCATCGGCAACGCACAATCGCATCCCACCGTTAGCTAAGAACTACAAGTTCCTGGTGCAAAACAGCTACGTGGCACCTACGCTTCTGGCAGAAATTGACGTGGTAAAATCAGCAACGACGCGATACATGGCATCATCGCCAACCAAGCACATCTTTGCCCTGCCTGCCTTGACCGGTATCGACGGACTGGTGCGTCACAATCCTGTTACGGGCGTTTCGGGATTGCAGCGGAGTCCCGTCAAGAACCGCGCGTTTCGATCAGAGGTAATCGGTCGATCGATATCTGCTGCCGTTACGCAAAAACAAAACCCAATTTAGTGTAAAATGTCATGCACACTGAAGAAGATGCCGTATTCCGTCCTTCTCGCGATATAAAAGGCTCCAGGTAGATGCTTACTAGCTGGAGCTGAGTATACGGTGAGAGCAAAATTAAGGTTTAATTTCGTTCGTGTTTGCTTTAATGTATGATAGAATCACATTACGATCTCATAACTTTAGAAAAAGTATCGTTTATAGTTTTTTTTTCTTAAACACATGCCTGAAAACTTTATTTTAATACGTGTTTTGACTACAAGGAACCATGTTAATGGAGTTGGAATACCCATGGTTGATACGCAAATAAATGTAATTTTCATGAGATGTAGATTCTTTTCTTATTCGAAACTAGCAAATAGGTGATAGGAGATTCCATAAATTGCGTGGCCATGACCATAGTATGTAATTCGTGGTGGAAAACCGACTGTTTTCAAATTAATATTCATCTCAATCAAAATGGTCAGTTAAACCATCGTAGCTGCAGCTTGCCAATTTTAAAATATTCATGTTTTGCTTTTTGAAATAGTTTGTATAAATTGTAACGGTATTTTTAAATTCCCACCAACTAACACCCTTTCTGCTGCATGGGCACAATGAGAAACACGTTTGACAACAGTTGTCAAAGGCGAGAAATTCACACACACACACACCCTTCGTATACTGCAGGTCGTGCTGTAAGTTTCTGCTTTCGTGTTGTTAAAATTGCAATTATTCCACTTGTTACCAGTCCTGAAGACACAAACTATCGTTAGCAAACAGTGCACGTACGTACGGTTAATTTGGGACACATTTCGGTAGCCTTGTTGGTGGCTGTGTTTGGTCAGAAGCACTGGCTGTTGAGTCTAACCTCTGGGCGCGGTAGACAACTTTTTTTTGTTGCCCTCGAAGTCCGGTTGATGAGTAATTAATTCGCTATCGGTCGTTCTCAGCTAACGCAGTGCTTGTGTTTCGCGAAAAGAAAACAGTGTACAGTGTACAGTGTCGTGACACAGACAAGGTGCCTTATAGTTTATTGGCTCTTTTTCTAATGCTTCTCATGATTTGTACCATGCTTGATTGGCAATAGAAAGGAATGTTAATTAAGCAAGAAAAATAATAATACCAACGAGTGTGCGCGTACGAGGAGAAAGTGAAGTGAAGGTTGTCACGAAGTCATCTATCGATCGAAATTTGTCCCTTAGCCTACTGGTGTTACAAAACGTTGCTAAGGATTATCTGCTACTCATGTGATGATGATGTTAAGAAATCCATTCGAATCTGGGCGATCACAAGACGCGAAGGAATAAAGTGGGATTTTATTTCGATAAAAACGTGCAGCCCCTCAATTTTAAGGCCGTTTCTTTTACTGATAAACGCGGCGGCGCTGTTTCTGCATTACTTGTGCTAACATTTGATAAAGCGCATACAGTAAGCTTTGCTAGCATAATCCGACGGCGTTAGCAAGATAAGACAGAGTTAAACGAATTTAGTAGATCGGTTTGGGGTTGGCTCTTGTACGTTAGACTACCAGTTCGAACGGAACGATCGCGCAGGGGCACTGCTTCTGTGGCACTAAAATTTCGAAAGTTCTTGTCATTTTTTACTTTCCTTGATTTAGTGCTATCCTTTGTTGGAAATTTAGTCCTGCGTACGGGGAGACATTCCGCACGGGATTCCGGTGTCGTGTGAAAACCGTCGCCGCTACCAGGTCTGTCGCTGTTTAATTAATATTTTGCAATTTCCTTTTCAGTTCAAAAGCTGCACGACACTACTGTTTAGCCCTAAACAACTGCTAGCTCCTGGAATCCGGCACCATGGGGTCTCTGTTCCGTAGCGAGGAGATGTCCCTCTGCCAGCTGTTTCTGCAGAGTGAGGCCGCTTACGCGTGTGTGTCGGAATTGGGCGAGCTAGGATTGGTTCAGTTCCGCGATGTAAGAATCCACTTATTGTGTTACGTATTCGGAAAAAGTTCCAAAATTTCGATTCCGTAATCCATTCCCGTTTTCCCACACAGCTCAATCCAGACGTCAATGCGTTCCAGCGCAAGTTCGTCAATGAGGTGCGCCGTTGTGACGAGATGGAGCGCAAATTGCGTTACCTAGAGAAGGAAATAAAAAAAGATGGCATCCCCATGCTGGACACCGGCGAGAGCCCCGAAGCACCACAGCCAAGGGAGATGATTGATCTGGAGGCAACGTTCGAAAAACTTGAGAACGAATTGCGCGAGGTTAATCAAAACGCGGAAGCACTGAAGCGCAACTATCTTGAGCTGACGGAGCTGAAGCACATCCTGCGTAAGACTCAGGTCTTCTTCGACGAGGTAAGTGGCTTTTGGTAGATGAATTCATCATGACACTCCTGGGCTCCTAGGATAGTGCTACTTTGAATTTCGTTTCGTGTACATCATAACAACGATGGATTTGTAGATGTTGCACTGTACCGTATGTTCCGTTCATTTTGCGTTCATGTATGGTTTTTTTTTCTTTTCCTTTGGTTCACGAAATGGCCGAGAAGCTGTCTTGTAGAAAGATACATACAGCCTATAAAAGTTTCTCTTTTAAGTGCTGTGATAAAGGTCATTTCGATTCTACAAGCAAGTGGAGGAGAATGTTCATTTCCATACACGATTTTAAGTTTAACAAGTTGTTCCAACGCTCATTAATTGTTGTTTAATTTTACATTTTACCTGCTAACAATTCATTGCTCATCGAAAAGTTTCTTTTTCCATTCCCAACCGTACCCATATGAAGGAGATCAATGTTATTAGTTCAGACAAAAGGTACAACCATTATTTAAACGTAACGTCTTTAAATGTCCCACGGGTGTAGCCCGCGGGATTTTGGAAGTTGAAAAGAAGAAGAAAAAAAACTCAAAAACTATAAAACTTCCATTTATTAACACAATTTGTATTAGTATTGTGACCAGGCGGGAAAGAATTGCGCGCGATATCAATTTTGTTTCCTTTAGCTGCAGCAAATAGGAGCATGCGCTCGTTATCTGAACATTTTACTTCCTATTTGCAAATGCCTCTCGGAAAACACTCATCTACATCGATTTTGCAACGTTATTTGCATGCTTTTGTTTATTTTTAAACTTATCTTACAATAAGCTCAATGCTGCCGGCAATGTGCGCCTTGTTTTTTTTTTTTGAATTCGTTTGTTTCTTCTCCTGCTCTTGATTTTTCATTTATTTCCATTAACTATTGAACTTTTTTCTCTTTAGCTTAAGTACATTATTAGAGCAGAGTTACAAATCTATATAAATATATACTAACATTTATTAAATGCAGATGCTACTGTGCCTGTTTTTTCGTGAAAATCGGAATACTGTGTTTAAATTAGTATCAGAAAACTGATTACTGACTGTACAAAATTTATATTTCATTCGCAACAACACAACCTGAATATGCCCGCTGCTGGTGTGGTGATTGGTATTACGCATAAACACACATCTAATGATTCTCAATTTCGGGGAACAATTTAAGTTCTTTTTCAATAGCTTTACCATTACTTGATCGTTATTTTCACCTCAACATTCAGCCAATTAAAAAAGAAAATTTTAAATATGAATACAGGAGAGCACCCTATTAGTAAAGTTCTCACTTCGAGAACAACTTTAAAGGAAAAAAGAATTGCAGTACCACCGCACTAATTAGCTATATACATTTTTTTGAGCATGGGGTTGGTTTATCCTCCCCTTAATAAAAGTAAAGTAATTTAGGTAAATGAATTAGAAAACTTTTAGCAAACCGTAACGGCCTTTGCTGGATTATTTTTTCGCTTCACTTTCGATAAACTTCCTGTCTTCGAACTAAGGACTTTTTATGTGTTGAAATAGCTTTAAAAAATATCAGACTAATAACGCAAAATTGGAAAGTATGCTCAAGAGTGCACTTTTTAAGATAAAGTACGAACAATGGCCAACACAAAAAAAAAACAATTGTAGAGTTAAACAATTTGAGGCTGTTATGCCTTATATACATCGGCAAAAGTTCACAGTCATTTTTTATTCTACCATGCTATTCCCTGTTGAACACTGTCTCCAGATTTTGTGTTGAGTAATCTTTCGGTATGCTATGTCAGTACAGCTAGTTACTTGGTGGGTTTTTGGACTGGTTTAACGTTTTGATTTGTTACACATAAAAGACTTACAGTTTAATGAATAATTTCAAAGTATGGTAATAAAAAGCTAAGTTCATTAAAAGAACCCAATTAGGCTGTGCATGGATGATAACCAATTAGTCATATCTAGTTTGTTAGTAAGGTGGTACTGTACACATGTGAGTGAGGTGCATTTTGGAAACATTGATGTTTGCCATTCCCCATAGTATACGTATTTCTCATTTTACAGAGTACATGTTTGCAGCTGTAATTGGTTCTCTCGTACTAACATCGTCCCCATGGGTTTGGTTTTGCTAACAATCTAAACAATCACACATGATTGATGGTAACGGTCGCAGATAGATGGTTGATGGTCGAATGTATGTACTAACAACTCACAATACAATATAACCATATTATGGCAATTCGTATGCTGTCCCGGCGTTATTTCTTTTGCAAAGGAAAAAAGGAATGTTACATATTATTGTAATACCGCTTTATTACAGTTCCCCTCTTAACGGGTGGGACTGAGTCTGATGTAGCGCTTTATTAATGGATTTATACACATTTTTGTCCCTTCCCTGCCTTTTTCAATTTTTACTTTACTCTGCTATGTTGCTGGTTGGGTACACATATTGTTTCGGTTGTGTTGTAATTGCAAAACAAAACAAAAACAAATAAATAAATAAATACAATCGTAAAAAAATTATCATTGAACAAAAAAAAACACAAAACACCTAAACAAACGATAATAAACACACGCACAAACATGCGTTGAATCGAATGCGACAAACGAAAAAACAGGCCGTGTATACTGGATATGTACCTAATAAGACAAGAAACCGCTATCAACAGATGGCGGATTCGCACAGGGAAGAGGAGCAGGTTAATCTTCTTGGTGAGGAGGGCATACGTGCAGGTGGTGCCGGGGCACAGGGACAAAATCTAAAACTAGGGTAAATATACACAATTTTCGTTCAATTTACAATACTATTATCCTTCCAATCACCCCACTACTTTCTGCTCATTCCTGAACCATCTTTTGTGTACTGCAAGTATAAAGTGCACTGTAGCGCACTTTAGCTACCACATTAAAGGCTTCTCTCGTCTCCGTCTGGTCATTCTTATCCAACTGTGTGCAAGTTGCATTGTTTTGCGAGGTGCGCTAGTTGAAACTCACTTTCATTTTCAACCTTTTCCACAATCTTCACTTCCGTAGTATATAAACAGTACATATCCTTTCTGTCTATCTTAACTAATAAGCTAACCGTGTGGAAGTTCTCGTAGACAAAAATATGGGAATGTCTAAACAATTGTATGTTACTGATTTATGTAATGCTAACAACAGAATTGCGACAAATCATGTCATGTCATTGATGGTGGGAAAACAATACACTCCAAACATGTACCACTAAAACAAGTAACACACACGAGATAGTACCGCAGAGTCACATCTTTCAAAACAGTTTACACTCTACATCCATATCATACCATAATCTCGTTCGTGTTGGTTCATTATTGTCTCTTTGTAGCTGCTGCTAGGATGTAACCTCTGGTATTGAAAGTTCGTCAATTTATCTTTTTCTCTTTCCGCCCATCACATGACTTTATTTCTTTTTTGGGTTTTTGCTTCCTTGTCTCTTATCTCTACCTTCCTCCGTATGTGGCGTTATCCTCTTCCCCATGGAACTTGGGCGCAGAAACGTTACGAGCGTTTTCCCGAATTCAACCCCAATTACAGCCGTCACTTAAGGCAAGCCGGATGAAACTACTTCATCCCTCTGTACACGCTGTGTCAATTAAAAACTGCATGTCATTAATCAATTTCGTTATTTCTTTGTTCCATGTTCTGCTGGAATCAATGGCTAGAGTTGTTAAAAAATAGATAAAAGAAAAAAGTAAATTACAACGCTTATAATATCGATTTAATACTGTTTAAAAATGCACATGTTTTGAAATGATTTGCACCCGTTTGGTTTGATCTGATGTTTTCAATCGTTACGGATATATGGTTTGCGATAATTGATGATGTATGATTTTGCTTGATGCGCTTTTTGTTTGCTACTAGTGCTTTGTTTTTTTTCGCAAATAGAACAACTACTCTTACAACACACGTATATGTATGTGTGTGTTGCACAGCTGTCGAACAGGATCCGTCGAAGGTATTGTATCCAACAGTCGGCTTATGCTGTTAGCCTGTGTATCGTGAACGCTTTCGAACCGTGTATTGCTAGTTTACCCGTAGAATTCGATGTACTACTAAAGTCGCTAACATGATTAAACGTAAGTTGTTGCAAAGCTCGCGAGTATTATAATAGGTGTTATTAAAACGTTTTATTTAAATAATGGTATGTATTTTTTCTTGCTCTTTGACACCTGAGGGAGTGCAAGATGCGGAACGAGTTGATACAAAATTTTAAATACCTCCTGTTTTTGCTCCTTCATCATAAGTTCTTTCTTGTTTTTTTGTTTTTTCGATCATACTGTTTTGGAACATCCTTGCTTAGGCGATCGTAATGTGTCATCCGTTTTGAGATCCATTTGTATGCATCATCCCGTTTGCTATGGTAGAATAGCTCCCGATTGCTCAATTTATCATCCCTTTTTATTTACCAACAAACACGTCGTTTGTGTTTGTTTTATGTTTTGTTACTTTCGTTGTTTTAAATCTCCGATCATCACTCCGATACAGTGAATCATACACAATGGCACACGAAAAGAGTAATTGTCATAACGAAACAAAAAAAAAACAGCAGTATAATATGAACAACCAACCAAACAAACAAACAAATATCACTCACACGTACCTATTTGTTGAATGTACAGCAAGAGGGTGGCATGCATACCACCGAATCGATGACCCGAGCGTTGATCACCGACGAATCACGCACCGGCAAGGCAATGGGTCCTGTTCAGCTAGGGTAGGTTTGAATTTGATCGTCTTATGAATTTGTTTTTCTTTCAATCTTTTGTTTATTTTCACAACTTTCTTTAGTTTTTAGTTTTGATTGGTTTTTGTTTATTTCTTTACCTTCAACTAACTCATTAGCTTATATCGATTGAACAGTATTAACAAGATTCGATGCTCTTACTAAATTTGTATACGTAATGGCTTAACAGATAACCGTTGCCGTCACTAAGTTCTAGCCTTTATTATTATTATATCGTACTATTCCTATTTCTTTTCTTTCTTTTTTTTCTTATGTTGGTGGTTCTTTGTTCGAACGTTTATATTTTGTTTTGTTTGGTATTAACACATCCTCGTACGTTTATGTACACTATCTTTTTGGTTTTTTTTTTGTTATTGTTACTGTTGTATTATGCTTTTAACTATCTTTCTCTTTTCATACTTTTCCCTATATGATATTAACGTGTCTAATTTTTAACTGCAGTTTTCTGGAAAAATCACAAGACACAGAAGAATACCTTCCATGGTCAGTAGTAGTGATAAAATTACGACGATCTTTGTATTTACATGTTATCAAAGTAGTACATGATGCTGTAACCTGTATACGCTGCTTGCAATGCTATGTGCACCCTATAACTTATGCCCGCGTACTGCTGTTGTCTGATACACGTAGTACTGTCGTCATTATAACGCTCGCTTTTACATGCCATTATATATCACACCATGTTTAAACAGTACCTGTGGACCTGGTTCCTTTTTGTTACATATCATGATATCGTTTTAGATACTTTATAAAGGCTTATCAGAATCGTTTTTTATCATACGTATTTCATATCATATATTTGTGCAGCATAACGTATGCATTTTAAATTTCTCACTGGTTTAACGAATGTGCTAATGATACAACCAACTAGAACAGGACGTTTTGAGCTATAAGTGAATGAATTGTTGGAATTATGAGTTTTTCTCTTGAGCGAAGAAGTTGGGAAAATAATAAATCACAGACTGCTGATTGATAACAACAGTATTGTGTAACCGCAAAATGCGGTACTAATGATTAAAATGAGTAAAATCGACGGACCTTGGGGCGCATCAATTAATGTGGCTTAACAAGCCAGTATCGGAGGACTCTTTGTAATCATCATATAGACAAGAAGGATCAGTAACCGGTTGTAAAGGCTTAAGCGGTGGCTAGACTAAAGTTGAGGCAAGCGCGATCTATTTTTTTTTATGAGCGAACTGTCAAATGTCGCGCTCCTGACTTCGCGCCTCGATCCTGCATTGCAGGAAAAATGAAGCGTTCGCGCATTGATCGCGCTTGCCTCAACTTTAGTCTAGCCACCGCTT
>KZ062705.1:34489-62724 GCA_002091835.1 Anopheles maculatus
CCTTTTTTTCTAGAATGCAAGGTACAGAAAAACTTTTTTTAACTCAGTTAACCTACAGTCTCTTAGTATTCGTTCGTCTATTGATTAAGACACTACTGGAGAAACTGTGCGGAGAGTAAACTGGTGGAATTTATATATAGTACGTTTACGAGAATAATCTTGCTCCTCATCAAATGGAAAACCGAAACCAAAAAATGGTCCAATGTTGTTGCTACATTTTACACGGCCCCATTTCACAGTAACGCAGTAAGTGTAGCAAACTGATGATAATATTTATATTGTTTTCGAACCGCGACTCGTGGGAGATTTTAAAAATGAAAATTTCATGTTCTCATTAATGTGTTCCTGAACATTTGCTCATCTGGTGTGTGTACATAAGCTAGAGGTAGCTTAGACGGGAATAAAGGAAAAAAAAACTGTACTCGCCCTCTTGAGATTATTTAACAGTTTGTCATCGATTTCAACAATCTGAAATTTTCATTGGCCCACGTTCATTTCACAGATTTTTCCACCTGGAGGTATCGGAAGTTCTAATAATGTTGCCTCCGAGACATGGGTTCTGTCCAAAAACGCACGATTTTGTCTTAGCCATGTCCGAGAGAAGATGATTAGAAGAATTTTGGACCCGTATGTGTGGGATGCCTATTTCGTTGAATTTTATGTATTTATTTTCATTGTTTGTAACTAGGATTTAATTATCTAAGGTGGGAGTCTATCGGGGGCGGCCCGGTGGTGTATATGATAGATGTGTGCACATTTTCAATTTTTATTGGATTGGTATCCTGTGTTTAACAAAACAGAAGAGAAGAAGAAGAAGAAGAAGAACTATGCCACACTGTCTAGCCTTTCTATGCTCCTTTTCGTATCTGGCTGTTTCTGTCATTCCTACTACACCTATTCTTTCCCATGCGTTCCACGTTCCATTTCATCCTTGACTAAAATGACGTCCCTGAATCTGTCGATAATCTGTGTCTTTTTCTTTGTCTGTATCGTTGGAATGTCGAATGTGTGTATGTCGACAAAATAAACAAAAAAAAAAAATACCCAAAAACATGCACAACAACACCATTACACCGACTGCAGCTTTGTTGCCGGAGTGATCCTGCGCGAACGTTTGCCGGCATTCGAACGTATGCTGTGGCGTGCCTGCCGAGGCAATGTGTTTCTTCGCCAAGCGATGATCGAAGATCCATTGGAGGACCCATCGACCGTAAGTAATCCATCGTGTTAGCACCACTACGCATACGAAATGATGTCTTTTTGGGTTTTCTGTTTCTTATTTCTCTACAGGGCGACAAGGTGTACAAGTCGGTGTTTATCATCTTCTTCCAAGGTGATCAGTTGAAGACACGCGTGAAGAAGATCTGCGAAGGTTTCCGCGCCACGCTTTACCCATGCCCGGAGGCGCCAACCGACCGCCGCGAGATGGCGATGGGCGTGATGACACGCATCGAGGATTTGCACACAGTTCTCGGTCAAACACAGGACCATCGTCATCGGGTGCTGGTGGCTGCGGCCAAGAATTTGAAGAACTGGTTCGTGAAGGTGCGCAAAATCAAAGCCATCTATCACACGCTGAACCTGTTCAATTTGGACGTAACGCAGAAGTGTCTGATCGCAGAATGTTGGGTTCCGTTGCTGGATTTCGAAACGATTCAGATTGCGCTGCGGCGTGGTACCGAGCGTTCCGGATCGTCCGTTCCGCCGATCCTGAACCGCATGGAGACGTTCGAGGATCCGCCAACGTACAACCGGACGAACAAGTTTACGCACGCGTTCCAGGCGCTAATAAACGCGTACGGTGTCGCTAGCTATCGCGAAATGAACCCAGCACCGTACACCATTATTACCTTCCCGTTCTTGTTTGCGGTGATGTTTGGTGATCTTGGACACGGTACGATCATGGCTCTGTTCGGTCTGTGGATGGTGCTGAAGGAAAAGCCACTGGCAGCGAAGAAGTCGGATAACGAAATTTGGAACATTTTCTTCGGCGGTCGGTACATCATCTTCCTGATGGGCGTCTTTTCCATGTACACGGGCTTCGTGTACAATGACATCTTCTCGAAGTCGCTGAACGTGTTCGGGTCAGCTTGGTCCATCAACTACAATACCTCGACCGTGATGACGAACAAAGCACTGCAGCTTGATCCGGCCACTGCAGATTACGCCCAAACGCCGTACCCGATTGGGCTCGATCCGGTCTGGCAGGTGGCACCGTTGAATAAGATCATATTCCAGAACGCGTACAAGATGAAGATATCGATTATTTTCGGCGTCATTCACATGCTGTTCGGTGTGTTTGTGGGGCTTTTCAACCATCGCTACTTCAAGAACAAGATGGCCATCTACTGCGAGTTCATTCCGCAGGTTATCTTCCTGGTATTTTTGTTCTTCTACATGACGCTGCTGATGTTTATTAAGTGGGTCAAATATTCGGCGGTGAATGAAGCACCCCATTCGGCTGGCTGTGCCCCGTCGATCTTGATTACGTTCATCAACATGGTGTTGTTTAAGGCGCCCGATGAAAACACTGGCGATTGCTCTCCGTTTATGTTTGCCGGACAGCAAGGTTTGCAAAAGTTCCTCGTCGTTGTGGCGCTTCTCTGCGTACCATGGATGCTGCTCGCGAAGCCCATTCTGATCATGCGCGGCCGTAAGGAAGCAGCCGTGAGT
Organism: Anopheles maculatus; assembly: GCA_002091835.1. NCBI lineage: Eukaryota > Metazoa > Arthropoda > Insecta > Diptera > Culicidae > Anopheles > Anopheles maculatus. Next base: position 37,163 of record KZ062705.1, read on the forward strand.
AGATTTCCGACACTGTGGCAGTCTTGTTTGCCTGCATTGTCGCAACATTTGATCAATCGGTTTTGTATTGTATTCTATCCCTTTCAATTTGCAGCATCAACCAATCGCACCATACAGCAATGAGAATGGTGATGCCGACGGGTTAAACCAACACAACAACGCTGCTGGAACGCAGGGAGGACAACAACCACCAGCACAGCAGCAGCAGGGAGGCGGTCATGGACACGACAATGAAGAAATGTCCGAGATCTTTATTCATCAGGGTATCCACACGATCGAGTACGTTCTCGGATCCGTCTCGCATACCGCGTCGTACCTTCGTCTGTGGGCCTTGTCGTTGGCTCATGCGCGTAAGTATTTGTTTAATGTTTCTAGCCTAGAATCGTCTCGGTTTCCCGTGCGAAATAGTTCATTTTCTAATGTTCCTTCGGAATTAAAACAACAGAACTGGCGGAAGTACTGTGGAACATGGTGCTGCAAAATGGACTGAAGCAGGACGGCTGGATCGGTGGCATAGCTTTGTGGGCCGTGTTTGCGTTCTGGGCAGTGCTGACCGTGGGTATTCTGGTGCTGATGGAAGGTCTTTCCGCATTCTTGCACACCCTTCGTCTGCACTGGTAAGTTAATCAATGTTCTGCCATGCAATTAAACTAGGCCGCAGCATTTACAATAACTGACGTGTATGTGACACGCAATGGTACATTTTAGGGTGGAGTTCCAAAGTAAGTTCTACGCTGGACTTGGCTACGCGTTCCAACCGTTCTCGTTCGAGGTCATCCTTGATGCGAGCTCCAGCTCGTCGGAAGACTAAAGTGGCACACCTCGGAGTAACATGGATGCAATTACGCAGGACATCAAACAAAATACGATATGAATATATACTCTTACAAAAATTTGCTCTTTATCCCGGTGTACACTGCTGGCCAACAGTCAGTAGTTATGGTCCCGGGACTATTCTTCCTCTTTAATCGCCATTAACAGTCGAGCTCAAAATGAAGCACCTCTATAAAAATGCAGCGAGTAACTAACACTCGTAAAGCACCCATACACAACTAACTCGAAATATAAATTATACGTGTTTAATCCGTTTGAAAAATTTAAAATGACATTCACCACGAATTTATCCTTGCTTGTGCACCGGCTTGGTAAAGCTTGTTCGGACTTTTCATACCCTGATTGTCCTTTCGGTAGAGGCGGTGATGCACAGTGTAGGCAAAAAAGCAAGAGACATACTATTATCTAACTATATTGTCACAAGAAAGGTAGCATTCTTCGGACGGTCTTTGTCACCATGTCAGACAACAAACAGCTCAAAGCGTTGAGCTCGTGACAGGGCTTCTGAGATTACAATTCTTATCAAATATTGGAATAAATGTTACTTGTTCAGTAGTATCAGCAAAATACTTCTAGCCGCATAATGGTTTTCCTGTGGATGTGGTGGAGTCTCAAATCCGAAAAAGGTCTTAATGGGCTACGTAATCGCAACGAACAGATAAAGTTGATTCAGATGTAGATGAATAGCTGTCATAATTTTCACTTGAATTTATGTGTCCTATATGTGCCTAAGCTCTCACATACAAATAGCATCAGTGTAACCATCCACTCTCATTCCCTTTTTGTATCTACAAAACCAATAGACATATGGAAAATTCCACAAACCATAGCTGGTACATAATTACTTGTTTCTAACTATAATCATTATAAAAGATCGAATAGCAGGAGGAGAGAAAAGAGTGACCCGCACAACGATCGTAAACAATTTTGCAGAATTAGGCTGTTTACGTATCGCTCAGGATGTGTAACTCTTCCATCATCATTGTTTCTCGTTTTTGCTTATGCGCATGAAAACGTATACGCGAACCCAACGAATTAGTTGCTGATAGTAAACAGTTGTAGTGGAAACAATATGCAGCACATATTGAGATAAAGTAATATAGCAAAACACAAAGAACGTAACATTTTAACAGAAAAGCAGGGTCACTGAACTGCTATGTCGTGTATTTGGCATGTTCAATTTTAAATTTTCAATGAGAATTGTTATTTTCCAAGCCCGAAACAGTAACGCGGAGGTATGTGGTGGACCGCACGCGGTGTAGTAAGGATGACCATTATCATCGCTCTCGATAAGTAACACATTTTGGGCCTTTTTTTCTAGAATGCAAGGTACACAAAAACTTTTTTTAACTCAGTTAACCTACAGTCTCTTAGTATTCGTTCGTCTATTGATTAAGACACTACTGGAGAAACTGTGCGGAGAGTAAACTGGTGGAATTTATATATAGTACGTTTACGAGAATAATCTTGCTCCTCATCAAATGGAAAACCGAAACCAAAAAATGGTCCAATGTTGTTGCTACATTTTACACGGCCCCATTTCACAGTAACGCAGTAAGTGTAGCAAACTGATGATAATATTTATATTGTTTTCGAACCGCGACTCGTGGGAGATTTTAAAAATGAAAATTTCATGTTCTCATTAATGTGTTCCTGAACATTTGCTCATCTGGTGTGTGTACATAAGCTAGAGGTAGCTTAGACGGGAATAAAGGAAAAAAAAACTGTACTCGCCCTCTTGAGATTATTTAACAGTTTGTCATCGATTTCAACAATCTGAAATTTCTTGTGGCCCACGTTCATTTCACAGATTTTTCCACCTGGAGGTATCGGAAGTTCTAATAATGTTGCCTCCGAGACATGGGTTCTGTCCAAAAACGCACGATTTTGTCTTAGCCATGTCCGAGAGAAGATGATTAGAAGAATTTTGGACCCGTATGTGTGGGATGCCTATTTCGTTGAATTTTATGTATTTATTTTCATTGTTTGTAACTAGGATTTAATTATCTAAGGTGGGAGTCTATCGGGGGCGGCCCGGTGGTGTATACGATAACGGCGCCGGTCTTCAAACGGCAGGACCGGGGTTCGAATCCCGGCGGACAGCCTCCCCGTACGCAGGACTGACTATCCAGCTACGGGTAAAGCTTAGTCACAGAAAGCTAGCAATAGCTGGCAGGCCAAGACCTCACGAGGTTGTAGTGCCAAAGAAGAAGAAGAAGAAGGGAGTCTATCGTATTACAGATGCCAGACATAGGCTCAGTTCTTTGTTGGTTTTGTTAAAAGTATGGTTAAAATAATCATCAAACGAAAGCTTTTCGTCCACCCAAACCGCAAGAATTTTCGTAGAGCCTACTCTACTTATTTGGGCGTCGCATAAGGAGCACCTCCTTGCAAATCGTCCATATGTTCAGTCCATGTGCTGTCATCATTTGCGCTCTGCCTGGGGCAAAAGTCACATACGTGCGCTTCTTCGTTTGATATCTATATATTGAACATTTTCATCCCTTTCCCATAATTACGGACCAGCTCCGAAGCAGAAAGGAAAAATTAACGGGTGACAGATGAGTTCATGTCTGTGAGGCGCCGCTACCGCTAGAGAAATGCACAACGCAATGAACAGGAGTACCGCTACTGATCGCGGAAAGTTGAGCATCCTGGGCGCCATGAGGTGTATGTATGTAACCTTGGAAGGAGAAGATAAATTCGTGAACAAAAGTGAACAAAAACATAATGGTGAATTTGCTTACGGTGCAACTACGCTGGAGCAACTGTTTGGCCGTACACTGTATCGTAATGGAGGCGTACAGTCGAGTAGATTATATAGTACAGAAACGCTGACCCTTGTCAAATGACTGTGCTGTACGGATATTACACGACTTACCCACCGATTTCACAGCAACGCCAAGTGGTTTATTTGTTTGTTAAATACCATCCTTACCGGTATTTATGTCCGGTGAAGGTGTGTATTTTTTAACGTAGAATGTTTAAACAACAATTAATACGCCATGCAACAGCAAAGAAAAGGCAGAACGCATTATGCCATCATATTCATTTACCACTATGGTAGTACTTTATTGGTTTTTTATTCCAGTTTAGTAGCTTATTTACCCTCGCACAGGATGCAAGTAATCGTAATGCTTTCTTTAGTGTGTATCCCAGTTACATGCTTACACTGTCTGTCGAGTACGAATGAAGTTTTGCATATGTACAGAGACTTTGTTTTGTTTGTTGTTTATTACACGCAGCAACACATGAACATGAGGAAGAAGTACAGCGATAAGAAGGTATACAATTAAATTTTTGTTTGATGGTGGTAGATCGTGCAGACAGCAGCATACTTTATAGCAGCTCCGTACACTACTACCGTTCGCCGATCGCACGTATTCGTTATGTTTGCACGCATGTTGCCGTGTGTCCCATGGTACGGTCACTCATCGTACCAAGAAAGCATACTACAAACAGGGAAAGATCTTCCGTATGTACGCATCTGGTTGGGCTAGCGGATCGGGTTAAAAGGTGTCCTCATTTAAGGAAGGTTAGTTAACTTGCATCAGTCCTTACACAAGCACCACCGACTGTACACATACATTTGTTGTGTGTGCGTGGGTTTTTGATTATTATCCTCTGCTGCATAGTATGTATCCCTCGGTATCCATCGGTAAAAGGTGCATTAACATTATGGGGCGGCCTAAGAAACCATTTAATAGACGTAGTGTGAAGAGAGATAGAAATAGACGTAGTGTGAAGAGAGAGAGAGAGAGAGGAGATAGGGAATATTTGTTGCTTTGCTTAAGTGTGTTAGACACAGCATTCAAATTCGAAGAGAAAGCTTTATTTGGCGCCGATTCTTCATACATGCATGCGCGTGTTTTTTTTTGTTGTTGTTTGTCGATAGGATTTTTACTTCTTAATCGCCTATGCCAACCAAACTCTGGGCTCCCGACGTGTTGAAATTGAAGTAAAACAATATGCAGCAAGTGTTTTGTTTTTGAAGTGTGTGTGTTGTTTTGCTTGTTTCAATAGTTAGTTACACATTATTAGAACATGATAGGTGACTCATGCTTGCCGATCATGCTACGTTCTACATACATCTCGATAAGTTTGGCGACACATTACAGCTTTCGGTCGGCTTGCGCTGGGCCGGCCTGGGTTGGCCAACAAAAAACCGTTCGTGTGTAATGTTTTTTTGTGATGGTGTAGGGGGTCAGGGGGGGAGCGGAAGTGGGGGTAAGGTAGTAGTGGACACACGAGTGTGAGATTGTGGGTATGTGCTTTTTTTATATATAATTTACACTGCGCCGCGTCACAGTCCTGGAATGTGCCGAACGTCTAGTAGAACTCGGCCTGGCCGTGCCTGGCTGGTACACCTGGGTGCTGGAGCTGGATGAGAGGCTTACTGGGAGGGGGGGCATTCATTTCCAATCACACTCGCACACACGTTGGTTGTTGTCTTCTTTTTTTTCCTGTTAGATGCACTGACCACGCAACGTTACCGAAACCGGAACCGGATCCCGGAGTTCGGTCGATGGTAGATGGTAGATGGTGTGCACGCTGAATTAGCGTTTGCCGAGGCCAAAGTTGTACCGGTTCGGAAGTCGCTTGTTGAACTCTTCCGCGTCGAAGTAACGTTTGCCGAGTCCAAAGTCGTACGTGCGTCTCTTGCCCAGTCCGAAGTGATAACGGTACGCGGCTGGTAAAAGCAAAAAAAAAAGGTTGGTTTAGTTAAGTGAGTAGTGTGCCATCCTGGCGGTTCATTTCACCACTTACCACCTGCACCATTACCGGACGCAGCTCGTTTCGCCGCATCTTTGTCCTTTTCCGCATCGTAATCGAACTGGCCATCCTTCGTGATCAGATTGGTGTAGTCATTATCGTTCCATCCGAGCTGATTACCACCACCCATCAACCCATCGTACTCGTAATCGTTACCGCCCAAAGGACTGCAATCGGAAACGGGGTAAAATAAGGACTCTCATGAGGACCTTCGTTCGAGCCAAACAACCACAAACAAAAAAAAAATGCATCCTTACCTCCCGCGCTTTCCAAGACCAAAGTTGTAGTGTGGTAACCGTTTTGCGCCAGGTACGTCCTCGATGATGTAGCGCCGCTTGCCCAGCCCAAAGCTGTACTTTGGCGATCGGACCGCTAGCATGTGCTGGAACTGGGAGGTTGAGATCTCACCCTGGCCCGACACACGATCCCGGCTCAGGTCGTCAATGTCGAGATCGTTGCCACCGTTACTATTACCGCCGGTCGAGCCTACGAAACAGCAGTTTTCATACACTCTGATGTAATGTTGCGCAGCCCCTACAACCGGATCGAACAAATGAGTCTTCTGTCTTGGCCTAACGACCTCCTCTAGGTCATGCCTGCCATTTTTGGCTTACTAGACTTATTGTTACCGCATAGTTGGATAGTCAGTCCTCACTATGGGCGAACTGCCCAGATGAGACTTGAACCCCGGTCCTGCCGTGTGAAGACCGGCGCCGCTGTCGCATCACCACCGGGCCGCTCTGAGTGCACCTTTTATAAAAATGACTATTTTTAAAAACTAATCTTGCGATGAACCTATCTCATAACGATTCACCGACGGCTTTTGTATGGTGTATGTTATAAGACTTGAATTAGTTGAAGAAACCTTCTTCCAACTAGTTAAGAGTACTCGGCGTCTAGAGGGTCTAAAATACCAAGAGAAATCGTAGTCGCGGAGAACTTATCTCGTCTACCAGTAGACGAATTGCGGAGGCTGGTCAGGTCTTCAGGTCTTCTCGCTTATTAATGAGCATCACTGACACACTGTGAGAGTCTCTGTGATATGCACAAGGAATCAAAACAAACAAATTGAATTGCCGGTGATAGAGGTTTATGAAAGGCTTATTGTTCAAAACAAGCTATCTTCACGAACGAACAGTGTGTAAAAGCTGTATAAAATGGCAAATGATTACCAAACACTATTAAAAGACGAATATATGTGGAAGATTTGCTAAACGCTCTTCTATGAAGATATTTATTTGACAACAATGAATAAGTAACCACAAAGGAATTTTGCTGCAATATGGAATACGTTTACTGCTCTACATTATAACACCTTTTACAGCTGGCCACATTTGAGCCTTGTTTTTACATTGAAGTCCTGTTGACAACATCATTTAAATTCGAAACGCCTTCCATCCGCGGTTGTTGTAATGCTACATGAAGGTTCCCATTAGCCATACGGGTGGCTCTATCGTATCGAATCTCGACCGAAAACTGACAACATTTGATCATTATGTTGCGCCGCGGGTATCCCTCCAACGAGAGGCACGCGCGCTATCTGGCGCCACACACCGCACCGCACCGCAACACATCACAGGCCCCTTCCTATCGGCCGTAAATTTCCACGATAAAATTGTACCCGTGGCCACGTTGCGATTTCAGGTGAACCGTCGTATAGTTGTATCCGATACCGCCGGCATACAAACTAGCGTAGCCACCTTTTCCGTTCACGTACTGGTCGGTCACGCTAATGGCGGAAATGTTACGTCCAACCTGGCCCTATTTTGTTGTGAACGAAACGCATCGAATAACGAAACATTAGCCACCATTCGTTCGGGACACACACACACGGAGCACGGCGCACCCATCACACTCACCTTCAACGGGTACACGAGATCAATCGACTTGACCTGCAGAATCGTGCCCGAACGGACGGCAATGGTGCGGTTAAGCAGAACGTCACGCGGATCTCGAACGCCCCAGTAATAGTTGTTGCTCTGGCTAGCGACCAGGCAGACAAACAGCAGCACAGCGGCAACTACAGCGAGTCCTTTCATTTTTACCACACAAAATGCAACAATTGACAATTAATTGGCAAGCAAACGAGTCACTTTGCAAAGGCAAATTTTCCACACGACAAACTCTGGAGATGATGCTGCCGTGTACACCTGTCGGTAACCGTTTGTTGTTGTGCCAAACTGTCAAGCAATTAGACTATTTATAATGCACAAAAATCTCGGCTCTCTCCGCTTTATCTTATCAGCTGGGCGTGCACCTACGACGGTGTTGAGAATCAATAGTAGTAGTCGTGATTGTGTTTTTGTTTTTGTTTCGTTTTTGCTCCCACCGGTGAACAACACACTACCAACCAGTAGCCTCGTGTCATTGATGCATACAAAAGGCTTCCAATGTTACGGGGCCGGCCGTACCAGATAAAGCAGATAATAAGAACTCTCCCACTCGTTTGTCACCGTTGGCTGGCCACTGATCTGAGGAGAAACATTGAAACTCACTTTATCTACTTCCGTCCGGGCGGGTAGGCATGACTCAGTGACCGGGTGACCGAATGAGTTGAGGACGCGCTTGGAGCTTATTAAAAACAGGTGACAAGCAGACACTTGAATGGTTAGAATGATTAGGTGTTCCATACAGAGACTACATTAATCATACTTTATACGTCGAGTACATCCATCTGGATCATCGTCACCATAGAAAACTTTTGGTGAGTTCTTTTTTGTGGGGCAATTCGCAAGTTAAACGAAATAAACAAAAATATTTCATTTATTTACTTAGTATGTTTGCCTTATTAAAATGAAGACGATGAACCCTGCCTATAAGACATCAATTGCTACTACCATCAAGATCTGTGTCTGCGGCGGCTCTTCTGGAACACTTCTGTGCGCCCCACCATCAATTTTACATGTAACCCGAAAGCTGTTCTATGGTTCCCAGTCCAGAGATTAATATTGTTTGAATGCATTTTTGGTAAAGCTTTACAATTTTTTTTAGTTTTAATAGATTCCTTATCAGTACGGTTTTACATCAAACCGCTGCATAGAGACAGGGACATTGTGGATTGTTTATGTACAAATTTCCACGCATCCTTCGATTCATAAAATCAATCATACCTTGCTTCTGGCCAATATGACAAAATACGGATGTGACAAAGATTTAGTAGGCTTTGTAAAACTATTGGCTGATAGTTTTCGGTTACCAAGCAACTAAACATCTAGTGACTTTCACAAAGAGCGATTGTCGCGATGAAATTCGATAAAAAAATAGATCATTCCAGATCACACTATCTTAGGAGGCGCAAGCATCGGACCATTTTTTTTATATATGGATCTTTTGACAATTTTTGCTACCATACTCTTTTCATCTCAAGCAATCTTAAGTTACCGCTAAGGAAGGTCTTTCAAACTTTAAAAGCTATGAAATGCATAACTTTTGCTATAGTGTGTAGGCCCTTTTATTTCTGACATGGTCATATTAATGTTTTACTAGCGCATTTGCAGAAACGCAAGTTTTGAAATTTAACTTCAATAAGTTAAAATTGCGAAAACGTGTTCATAAGAGCTATAGTATGACTTATCAAACACATCTTTTTTTTACAGTCGTCGTAGTCGAATGTTCTTCGGTCGATGCTGCACCAACCTGTTCCTGCTTTGCTGCATCGATTATCATCTCACGTTCGATGGCCAATCGATACTGACAGAATCTGGTTTGGCCCTTATTTTTGTACCATGCATAATCGCCTCCCAGCCACCCAGTCGTACAATGTTTTACTTTTATTTTCAGTGATGTATAATCCTTTCAATATTACTGTTCTCCGTCGCTCCACACTTCCGTTCTGTTCTGGTTTGCGTGTGTCTGGCCCGTGAGAACCGTCGCCCTTCTTCCACGTAAAACACTGCTTCCATTCATCGAGATCCGTGAAGTCAGCCAGCCAGCCAGCCAGAAATAGCCAGCCCACTAATCCCGCTGCTACGAAGAAGGACACCGTGTGTTCGTTTGCAGTAGTTATTTTCGAGCAAAAAGAAAAGCGAAGATTAGGTCGAAAACTTGCCATTATCATAATGAAAAACGTAATCCACAATGGAGACACAAACACCTCGGGCAGTAACTCAATTGAATTTGCGTTGAAGCTGTTGCGTTGGTAGAAATATTAAGAAATTCTCGTTTGCTTACAAAGGAAACTCTTATTAAATGATTATCTCGCACAACTGCGCGTGTTGAATGTTGTATAAATAGTGGTGAGCTTTATATTTTTATTTATGGAATGTGTCCTACAATCCTGGGTTAATCTTTTTGTATCGTTTTAGATCCTTGCATCCCTTACCGGAAAGTAAACGATCTGACTCATGGTTAAGCATCCGAAAGCGACACCTCCAACGATTGCTTTAGTCTTTAGTTTTAAGCTTTAGTGTTTTAATGTTGATCTGTAATTACATTACCGTATTTATAGTTTACCGGGTTCGCTATTCTCATAGCGAGCGTCGACCTCTGTGCTATCCCTTACATTTGATATTGCACAATTATTGAAAGACTTGTTTAATAATCTGCTTGACATTGTTTTAAGGTTTGCTTTCAGCCCTATTCTTCTCTATGAAGTTGGAATCTTGAATCTTTCGTAAAGTGAGCCCTGAACTGGTAGAACATAAGCAATGTAGGCTTCCTGAGGAGTACTTCAGGAGCTCTTGTCCTAATCTTTTTTTATTGTTGTAGGACGGCCTGGATTGTGCTTATCTTATCGAATCAGAATTTTATACCATTTTTGTTCATTCACCTATTTCGCCTCAACATGAACCATCACTATAGTGTTGGCTTGACGAGTGACAGAAGGCGCTCTCCATTTTCGTGCGGCAGATGCTACGGACTATCTTTGGCGGTATATGCCGGCAGGGCGTGTGGCAAAGAAGAGTAAAATACGAGCTAGCTGAACTGCTTGACGGTGCTCATATCCAGGCTAGATTGAGTACAGTGCAATTCATTTAGTTTCGTGAGCTGAATGCGTACGATAGATACAAACAGACGGTGAGGTCTATTCGTAACTTTTGGCTCGAGTGAACTGTGGCCAGTGGCGGATCAGACGGTGGGCGGAGTAGGCGGCCGCATAGGTCCCACCATCCCTGGGGTAAACACAACTGGTAAACACAACTGGAGCGGTGTCGCCTTACTTCCGAGAGGAATTTTAGAGGACCCAACTTCCTTGCCGCCTAGAGCCCCGAAGAGTTTTGATCCGCCGCTGACTGGGGCCTATAAAACCCCCAGTAGTGCGTTCGGAAGAATTGTCGTTGCTAATTTTATTGTACAGAGCTCGTTTACTCAACAGAAAGATTAGAACGAAGCGAACAGTTCAGACTCAGTTCACCCATGCCTAATCCTGACTGTGGATAACGCGGACTGAAAATTTTAAGATTAACTTCGCAGAAGTTAGCAATCTAACCTGAGATCATAATTACTGTCCTTCCCTAGATTGATAATAAAGGAAGAACTACTCCCTACTACTACTAAGTACAACATTTGCTAGGTATATAAGTTTGGTCCTTGTGCTCATACTGTATACTGTATGCATTTGTTCGCATGAATAAGTAGTCCCAATCTTGCAACTCGTCGCACTCTATCATCCCCCTGGCAGTAGTCCTCCTACATACGTTGATCCATGATCATCTTAAAAGGCGATAATTCTTCGTGATACATACATTTTCTGGCTTCTGGGTTTTGGGTCATTCTTCTGCTTAAAAATCTTTCAATAATAGTGACACCCAATGTATGAAATTCACCCTAGTAAGCGTTGAAGTCGTATTGCTCGTCCCCGTAATGGCTGCACAGCACGTTACCAAGCGTTACCAAGCGTTACGAAAAAAAAAACGTACGCAGCCACAAATGTTGTAAGCAGCCGAAGAAAGGGCTTTTAGGGAAAAAATACTTTCTTTTCAACCGAACAGTTGCAACGATAACGAACCAAATGATCATATTTCGAACGTTTCAAAACGACTTAATATGTATGGCGACGCAATGAAACCGATTATTATTGCTTCGGGCCCCCTGTTGCATCAGTTCTAAGAACCGCTCCCAAACAGACTGGGTACCAGTGCAGAAGGGTGTGCAGTGCAGCATAGCATAAAAGAGGAATACAAAAACAATTAGCAAACTCAATTGTGCGACTAATTGATGGAGTGTTTTCTCCACTGCCCGTCGTACATCCGTCGTCGTCGTTGTCGTTGTCGCTTTCGTCGACTGTTTTCCGGTTTTCCCGAGCTTTTTAACATCGCGTAAACAAGCGGACGACGTTTCTAGTCACAGCACTAATGAATGGGAGTGTAGCAAACGGTTTTTTTTTGCATCGAACGACGACTGTTGTGCATTAGCAATCTTTCCCGGGTGCGTTTGACACGATGATAGAAACTGGAATGGAAAACTACATGCAAAGTCAGCAAAAGTCGCTGTAAGCAAAAGTAAGTGTTAGCTCACTTACTCTTTTGAGAGACAAAAGCGAAAGCTCCCACACTATAAGATAGCCTTTCGATTAATTATGAACAGCTGTTAAAATATGTTCGTATTAGGGCTTCGTCGTTTGTTCGTTCGAAACAGATCGTTTCTTGTTTCGTAACAATCGATATTGTGCCACGCAAAGTTGGTGAAATTGTTATGTTGGAGAATTATTAACCCAGTCGCTGTCGCGATGCAGGACGCCGCCTTCCGAGGTGTTGTGCCGGTGAAGCCTTTGAAATAATAGTTGATTAATTACAATCATTGTACTCGTCATCGTCACTTGTCGAAAGAAGCCTGCTGCTTGGGGTAGAAGGTCGTTCGTTTGGTAATTGTGATTCGTTGAAAGCGAGCGCGCGCGAGCGGGAGAGAAAGTGAAAGGATAAAGGCTCAACACAGATCAACAACCGTTGTTCGGCTTTTCGAAGGGAAAATCCAGGTACATGTAGAGAAAGGATAGATGAATTTCAACAAACAAACACACGCACATTTCTGTCACCCACACACATGGCAGCTAATATGGCTTAGCAAGGTAGAGAAATTGGAACCAACGCACAAGAAAACGTGTGCCAGTAAATGTTTTGTGCAACACAAGCGCTATTATTGCTAGCAGGCGCAATCATATCATCCACTATCTCGGCATATGCGAACCGAAAAGGACGTGCCGGGGGTGTGCCCCAATATGGAGGGAACGGGGCGGGGGACATTCACGTTCAGCACCACCCCCGGAATAGTGTGCGAGCCGTGATCGGAAAAGCCAAACACACCGAAAGCCCGTCAAATCGCCAACAACAATAGCTATTATCTGGCATTATTTATCATTCCGCAAATAATCCTCACGAGCGCGCGCGCGCGCCTATCCCCCCAATTCGCTTGGTTGGTACACGCTTCAATGGCACATTTTATTGCGCTCACATTTTGGGCTGGCAGGATCGCTGCTGCCGAAAGAACCGGCTGCTGCGTGACTATGACCTGATTAGACGCGCTTATGCATCCTCCACCTATGCGCGCGTCAGCGGGCGAAAAACACATGGAAGCGCCTGGTCGCTGACGTGTGTTTGCACCAAATTGAACCCCGAGCCAACAAAATCAACGCTACATATTATAGCCACTTATTGTGTGGCAGCTACAGCAGCAGTAGTGTGGGGAGGGTGCCTGCTTTATGGTTCACATTACCGAAACATTCTTCCCAGCGCCTAATCTCATTACGCGAGCGATTTTTTGACAAAGAAGCTTGCTAAAGGATTGCTGAGCCAGTACTGGCGGCACTAGCTAAAGCTGCTTTAATATCCACTTGACCGTTGAAGCTGCTGCTAAGCCCATCGAACGTCTGCATAATGCAATTTAATCTCCGGCCTTATACCGTACCAATACGACGATCAAAATATCAAATCAAACTAATCATGGCTTAAAAACACTTATCGAACACATATCGAAAGCATTAATGAGCTTACGGCACACAGCTACCGTGTGCTGTGCATTATAAATTGAATTTCATTTTCGTGAAATCTATAAACAGCTTTTGTTATCGAACATTAAAAAAAAAAAACAAACAAACTCATCCTCGCCTGCTGCGATACGTTACGAGAAATGATGATATCAACGTGTCCCATTAAATGGTGCTTATGTCGACAAAATTGGCAATATTCTGGCAGCGATTTGGGTTAGGAGGAATTTAATTTTCTCTCCCTATTGTTACCCACAAAGTACACACACACACACACACTCGCACACACCAACGGTAAAGATAAGGATACGAAATAGATACTCCGATAATCGTCCAGAGTGTACGAGAATCAATCTTCATAACCTAAGCTGGAAAGCATAGACGCACGCATTGTTTTCTTGCAGCTCAATTTACTTTGTTCGATAGCATCGTTTCATGGAAAATAATTTCGTGCTCTTCCACAAATGCACATTGGGTGTATGGCGGGATAAAACATTCCGTTTGTTACATTTTGTGAAGGTTAAAATAATGAAGAATGCTAAATTTTACAGTTAGAAAAGATCTGGTGACTAAGTCTGGTCAGTAAAAAATTAAGTGACACTTTTTTTTTAACAAATAATGGCAACCTACGAATCTATTAATATGCCTTAACGCTTCGCCGAATTTGATGCGTTCCAGCCATTGTCCTCATTCGGTATTAGCGTTTGCTAATACGGAGTTGATAGTACTTTTTTATGCAAAAAGGTGACCGCTCAAACGCCACAAACTATCAAGGCGTGAGGTCACTTTGTGCTATGTTGAAGATGTTTGAGATCATCATACTTCATCAAGAAATGTTGACCAATGATTAGACCTTATCGCATGCGACAGTTTCTGCAAGACAAATTCCGATTCCGGGACCCAAGTTACCATCTACATCGACATAAAGGCACTGTCTTCGACTCAGTGTCCCATCCTATTTTACGGTAGCAGTTGAACATAGCAGTGGTTAATCTTCGACTATATACGAATTTAGTTAGCTCTTGACTTTTTCGATTTTTCTGAATACTTTGACGGCCGCGTTTTGAACGCATCATTTAATTCATTGGGGACTGGCACTTTGCTTAGTTAAATCTACGTATCACCGAATTGTTTTGTGGTCTTGCAATTCTGTCCTCATTTGACTATTCGTAACTACCTATAGTTTTTGGACTATCTTATCAATCATTTTATTGAATAATACAAAAGATTTAATGTCGACAAATTCATAGTTAAGCGATCTTGAAATCCACAGATAGTTCCATCATCATACCACAGTGCTCTGTTCAACATCCAATTGTCCGGTCCTATTTAACTACAAAATTCACTATAGATGCAGTCGCTGGAAGCACGACGGCAGCGGCAGCTAAATGCCTGTTTGTGGCTGAGTTGATTAGTAACGAAATTGACGCACCAGCTTATCTCAGCTCAGTGAATTTTGTTGCTCTGTCTAGGAGTTTAAGACCTCGGGAATACGCGTTATAGAACAGCGTAAGGATATTCAGATATCTTAAATGTGACGTGTAAAATCTTCAACGAAAACTACTCCACGTATGAATTCGGTAAGTCCTGGTTCGCGTTTCGTAAGCGTCTTCTTATGCATCCATCACATTAAACTTATCTTAGTGTAATTTGATAATTCTTAAGAAAATTCGTTAAAACACATGTATGTCAGACGGATTTTACATAAACCAAAAACGAAATTTTCCAACTTAAAAACAGCTCCATTTCGGCTCCAGAATTATAACCGAATGAAATCCTACTTCAAATGCTTTAAATTGTATTAATTTACTTTATCAAAGTTGAAGAGAATAAAAAGATGTTGTAAGTTTTGCATTTTGTTTATTAATATTTGATTTTTTTTTCGACAAAAATAATGTTTGTTTATAATCCGAATAAACAATTAACATGGAAGGAAAATAACTAATCATAAAAAATACAAAAGAAAATATTGATTTGAGTCATAAAATTAAAATAGCAAGGATCTGCTGACGTTTTGCTGTAAATTTACTGTAAAGTTAATATTATTTTAAAGCATGTGTTTAAAGAACTTGTATTATGAAACGAATCAATTTTTGCATCAATGCGCAAATACATATAATCTAAAGCTTTTTTGTGTATACTTCGCAAATTAATGATTCATAGTTTTGATCCATCTTTTCAGTTTTTTTTTTTCGTCATTTCAACAATCCCTGCTTTTCGTACAATGATGTGATTTACTGCACCACAAGCAACATCGATCATCCCTAGAAATCCATAAAGCGGACGAAAATACATAATTTCATAATCCGGGAAAACAAAGTGCAGCGTTTTTTTTACCCGCGATCCATTCGACCACTGACCACTGTGCACTCTCTGTGGATGCTTTATCCTTGCCGCTGGAGTATGCATAAGGAGAAAATGATCGTTAAAATTTACTGTCCCCAGTACGTACGATACGAAGCAAACCGGGCTTCCCTTCGTATGTGTGACACTAAAAAACCACACAGAGGTACCGTCCAAGGAGCTAATTTTATCGTTCATAGAAAAGCTTACGATCCTACTCTACGATCCGGTCCGCATGGTGCATTAGGGGACGAAAACGAAACGTCATTTTTCCCGCATTTGCCCTTTCCGACGCGCACTTGAAAGAAAAATCGGTCACACTGGTTACTACCACACGGCGGTAAACATAAAATGTAATGAAGTTTACTCTCGAATGCTCGCAATCAGCTTCTTTAATTGTTCGCCCGTTTAGCTACTACCATCGCTTTCGGGCGCTAACCGGTCGACGATCGGTTTCACACACCGTCTTGATGACTTCTTACGACTTTTAACTTTCGCAGCTAATTGAGAATGGTGTTTTGGTGCTTCCAAGTAAAGGATGTTTTTTTTTCTTTCTTTCTTTCCTCTCTATGTACTTTACCATCAGACCCCAGATTGGAGATTGGAGTAAAAGGGGGGATAATTGTTGGGTTTGTGTTCAACTTTATCAAGGAGTTTTCCTGTCCCAACTGTTGTTGATGTGTGGATATTATTATCTAAGTAGCCTTCGACCGATTTTCTTAATGTTTCAACGTAGGCCATGGGATTGATCACGGCAATCACGAGGCAATCTGTCTGGTACGCTAAAGATGTGTTTTTTTTGGGGGGGCGGTGGTCAAAACCCCTTGAGCAAACACCGCCAAAAAAAAACAGAAGAAACATTATATGCGCTATTTAGAGAGCTACGAGGCTTCACGTACCACACCACCATCGGCAAAAATGCTGATATTAACGTTTTGGTTGTTTTCCTCACGCGACTTCCGCCACTTTCCGCCGTCACTTGTGTAGATGTTGTTCATGACTTGTTATCAAAATATTTTCCACCCACTTACGCACCACCGGCACTGATGGTACGAGATTTTCCACTTGCGGAACTTTATTTCGGTGCTATTTTTTCGTCCACAATGGCACAATGGTCGCGTTGCGCCCGTTGCAGCCTAAGGGCGACCTGTACACTCTCTCACATGCTGTCGTCGTCCTCGTCGGTGTCGTCGTCGTCGTCGTCTATGATGATTTTTTATTAGCATACCTTCACACCCATCCCCAGTCACCGCTGGCACCTTGCTGGGGTTCATTACTGGGAAGCGCAGGACCAAGGATCGGAAGCATAACGACACTTTTCAAACAAATGACACCCACATCCTACCAGACACATGCCACCCCGAACGCGCGTCGCTTTACATCGCTTCCGGCAGCGACCGTCACGAAAAATGTGTATGTGCCACCTTCTTTTGCCCCACCGGCTGGCTGCCTGGCTTTCTGTTGCCATTCCAATCGGATGGGAAACTGATGAACAGCGACAAAAAAGCACTTACGTGTACGTTTCGATCCCGCTTGCCGTGTGTACACGATGTGGGGCTTCATGAGTATATCGGTTCGGCGTCAACACCGAAATGTGAACCACACACACACACACACACACACACACACACACTCGCTGCGCTGACAAACATAAAAATCACGTCCGTCAGTTATCATCATGAATGTTTGGATGGTTTTGTGCGATTGGGCTTAATGGTTGGCGCGCGCGCGTGGTTGGTGAAGGAGTCAACGGACGAGCGAAAGGATAGACGACCACCACCAAAAGGATTTATCTAGGGTTTTTTTTTATTATTTTGCGGTTGGCAGAAGCACGGGGATGGATTTTTGGTTACGATTGCATTCCTTGCATAATCATGATGGCAAGAAGCACAAAAAAGGACATTGCTTCTCCCGAAAATTTCAAAGTTGATACAAAAAGCAAGAATCACTGGTTGTGACTGATTGAGTTATAAATTGCATTTTTGCTACTAATTGAACATTCAATCACAAACAGCTTAAAGTGACACCGGGTTTGCGATTGTTAAGGTTGAACTTTCCGTACAGGTTATGTGTTTTAAACAATTTTTTTATGTTTCACATGTGTCAAACTGTGTCATGTGTCATGGTGATGCGACAGCGGCGCCGGTCTTCACACGGCAGGACCGGGGTTCAAGTCGCATCTGGGCCGTTCCTCCATAGTGAGGACTGACTAACCAACTATGCGGTATCAATTAGTCTAGTAAGCCAGAAATGGCAGGCATGACCAAGAGGTCGTTAGGCCAAGAAAGAAGAAGATTTATCAAGCAAAAACTTGATACCAGAAAACTTTATCAAGCAAAGCAGCAGGAAAAGGACTTCTTTATGGAGCATACATATCGGGCATTGGGGCAAATTTGACACGTAAAGCAATTTGTTCTATAACTACTTACTGTAGTCTTTTTGTCAAAGTCGTATATCATTTCATTACAATTTTGTACTTATTATATGACTCATTTTCATTACTGAGTCTCAGGTACAAAAAAAAACATAATAATGTATATTATAAGCGTGGTTAACATTGACGTGATATTTTATGCTATGGGACAAGGGTAATACCGGTTGTTCTATCAAGAAATTTCTTTTCAAAATGGGTAAATCTCAACAGGTGACACTTCAAATATTTGGTCACCATATGCGCTTAGAACTGTAAGCGTCACTTTTAAATAGTGATGCAAAAAAAGAATCTTGATTTTATGGAAACGATCCCAATTCCGAATTGATCCGAACAAGATCCCAAATCCAGGATCTACAGGAATTTACAAGTTTTGATAGCTCGAGTTGATTGAAATATTATAAGATTACAGTCAATCTCTAACATTGGCATCGTAAAGTAGATGATGAAAACTTGACTTGATGATGACTTGCCCCGACTTCCTCGAAGAACGTTTTACACGAGAAAAACAATATCTAGTCGGTAGATAAACGTATCAAAATGCGTCCTTAAAAATGATCCGTAATTGATCGTGTGTCATTACAAATGATTCTCAATAATCGGGTATAACCCATACATACTTGATGAGCAACATGATGTAGAACTCGATTTTAATCATCTTTTGTGTTCTTTGGTTTCAAACAATACTTAAAACATAATTAAAACGTATAAACACAAGGCAACTAACTCCTGCTTCTGTCCGGATGGTCAACGCTCTCCATCTGTCTCGTGTCCTGTACAGCACCTCTACATCTATGCAAGTGTCATTGCGAGTTGACACATAACGGAACATAAAGAGGGGAATGTAGTCTTAAAGACCCAAAGAATATATAAATAAATCAGCAGCCACAGGGTGGTTGCTAAACACTAACGCTAATTTTGTACCTTTTTTGACTAATTCTTCCATATAACTGGCTTTCCTTGACTTATTTAATACCCGTAGCGATTCGAACCCCGTGCCGTGTGAAGACATTAAAAGAATTCGTCCATCAATTGCATACAACTTTTACTGAACCTGATTGCAACTGCTGATCGATTATAAATCCCATATAGAGAGTGCCAATCATGGTTACAATAGCTTCACAAATCCAAACAAACAAAAATCATTATACACACACACTTCCAACATCTGATCGACGATCAATATATAATTAAAAATCACATTTTTAGCTCAGGTTCGAATAAATATGACATTGTCTAATGCGAACCCAGTCCCAGTCACATCTCTATTTTCTTTTCCGATATATATGCCACTTAAAGTGACTTAAAATTACACCACGTATTTATCAGATTTGTCCAACCAGCAACAGGGGGAAGTATTCGCAACATACGAAACGTTGCAGGCTACATTCAATCTGATGATGCTCCCATATCCTGGACTAATTTACAGAAATTCATTAAAGCAACCAATCTGAGCTGCAATAAGCAGTTGTAAAACACAGATCAAATGCACGCTTGCCATTTTCAGACCAAAAAGTCAACCAACCAATTTTCGTCCTGCCGAATCAATGGCTTTATGTTATGTTGTTATGTTACTCCATGAATTTCTGATGGGTTCCTCTTGTGTGTTTGTGCCAGATGTGTTGCAAATCTTGGCTCAAAGTGTTTATTCTCAAACACGTAGCTCCGGATTGTGCTTCGTCTGCACAGTCAAAATTTCAACCGGTCTAAACCAATAAAAAGAGCCCGAAGAACAGACACCAAGCGTTGTCGGAACGGAAAAGGTTTATTAAAAAGGCCCCTAGCATGCACAAAACCCTGTAGAATTATGATCCAAATGAAACAGATTAAACCATCTCATGGGGACAGATGGATCCGAAACCCGTAAAAAAGAACTTTCGATACTAACGACTATATGTAACATGGAATTGTAGTTGGAGTTCCCTATTTCCATCGAAACAATAAACATCCTAGGATAACGTGTGGCTCCATAGAATTGTTGTAACAATACAGTATTAAAAATTGAATTTACATTCATCTTAAAAAAAGTTTAACATGAAAAGTACGCATACCAGTCGAGGCTTCCCTGAATCCATATTTTTCCAGTCTTTCCATTATTAAATCTCACGAGATATCTGTTGGTGGAGCGTCACAAATACGTATTGAAAGATAATCTTTATAATCCACCTGTTCAATGTAGACACACTTGTCGTTAAGCAGATTAAGCGGATCGTTCTAAACTTTTGCATAATATTCACTTTCGGCAACAAAAACCGCTCACTCTGAAGTACGTCCGATACATTTTCACTTTATCCTTTTCCGCAACACAGACACAGCTACTACCGTTGCGTGTGTTTTGCATAACATCAGCTCGCTGCTGACAATACAACCCAGCAATGACAACGCACCAACTAGCGGGGTCCGTATGCACCAGAGGATATGCACACACTTCAAAGGCTCTCGGAGGCGATGTAAATGCAATTGTCACGCCATCCCCTGCAATGAACCTGTCGTTTTGACGCGTGAAAAACGGCTCGCGGCGGGATACACGGGAAGCATTTAAAAATCCTCGTGGGGGAAGAAAAAAAACTCACGGCCACGTCCCACCCGAGTTGCTCACCGTCAACCGGAAGCGTATGTGATTATCCTCGCATTTCGTGTTTGTGTTTCTCGTTCGCATTCTCGTTCGGTTGTTTGGTGCTCCGGCTCCTTTTCGACGACAATCTATTTGCGCGACTTCGCCTGTCACATCGGGTACACCGGTTAATGGGCAAGCCATGTCCTAACGATCGGCGTCACCTACTGGCAGCAGCAGCAGCAGCAGCAGCAGGTCCTCCACAAACCAAATTATGCAAGTAATAAGGGATAATGAATTTCGGCAAACCGCCATCAGTGACTGGTACGTGCCAGAAAGATACACGGGACACGTCATGGCACACTTGATGCATCCGAACATCTTCCCCCAAATCATCGGTAACAAACGCCATTGCCATAGGGACGCGACTTCAGCGCGCTGTTTTGTTACGATCTTACGAGGAATGGCCGGCCGTGTTGACATGGAGGCGGAGATTGACCATAAAGTGGACCCTGATGACTATCGAGATCAATTAGGTTTGTGTGGAACGGCAATCAAACGCTCGTCAAAATCCCTTTTGAAACGTCTGCTGCTGCCAACGCGATGTTCGTTTTCGGTACCAATTTTCAACCGTACATTATGCGTCCCATCATCAGCACATTTATCCGAACTGGATCATATCCTTCGCTTCTCGCAAAGCTCTCGGTTTGGACATCTGGTGTAGGGTTTGCTACATTTGTCCGTCCTGTGACGCATCTCTTCTTCATTACGCAACGAGGCCAACAAGTGTTGCCTAACAACGCGTGAAAACGGGGCCAAACGAATAAATCGAACAAACGCAAACAACGCTGCTGCTGCAAGTCATCCTGCTGCAAATTGGCCATTTTCCTTCGGACAGCTTTATTAAGTGCAACGATAAATGCCATAAACTGCAGCAGCAGTCATTACAATCGCTCACATAATGAAGAAAACTTGTCCTTATATTTTATTTTTCAAGTAAAAGCAAGAATAGGACACCCGGAACAGTAAATCGAACGAGCAGATGGGTGTAGGAAGAATATAAAATTCCTTTCGCACAGAATTTACTTATCTATGTTTCTCATTTTCTCATTTCCCGATCGCAGAAGCAGCCAGCGAAGAAAAGGATACGCTTCGATCGATGGACGGGAAATTAACTGCACCTGGGAAGTGAGCATTTCTATCGAATCCCCGGTTGGCCGTCATTCTGCCTTAAGCCCGGAAATGAGAGACCGTGAAATGTTTTTCTAAAGTTTAATTCTTTTGTGTTGCATAAAATGAGAAGAACTACACAACTGTTGTAAAAAAAATAAAGCTCGTCATAGGCGATCATCTTCTTGCGACCGAGCTGGTGATAAGCGTTTGTTGAAGCAAACGAATGAAATAGTTGTGGGATCAATTGAACTGATTGCTAATATTGCACGAGTAGTGTGTGAACAGACGTTGTGTCTGTTAATGGAATATTGTTCAATAGTAATAACTGTTTCGTTATAAAAATATTAAATATTTTGCATTGGTTATTTCATTTGACCACTAAATTGTAGCTTTCAAATCGTTTAAAAATTTTAAGTGAAGGCTACGAACACTCTGATACTTCTTCGTTCAACAGTATCGTATTAAAACAAATTAATTTGTATTCTTGTTTAAACTTCTGGAACCTAGTTTTTATATTTTATCCCCGACAGATCTTTTACACAATAGCTATTATGAGTAAATTTTTCAGTTATAAAGTGGAGTGCTTGTCGCAAGAGCTGATCCAGAGTAGCAGAAGCATGAGTTTTAAGGTAATTGAAATCAATGTAACAGCCAACATAAAGAGGCCTTGAAATGAGGTCTTTAAGACTCTAAGCCTCTCTAAATAAATGAATAAAAATGCAACTGCTACCTAGCATTGAAGACTGACGAAAGGCCGACCGTCGGCTCAAGAATAATAAGGCACCAGGTACCGACTGAATAGTGGCCGAGCTGATCAAAAACGGTGGTGCAGCACCCGAACAGGAACTTCCTCAAATCATTTCCGAGGTATGGGATAGCGAATCGATGCCTTGTGATTGGAATCTCGGCATCATCTACCCCATACACAAGAAGGAAGATGGGCTAGAGTGCAGCAAGTACAGGGGTATTACGGTGTTTGATATCAGCCTTTAAAATTCTCTTCCTTATACTACAAGATAGACTTATCCTATACGCTGATGAAATAGTTGATGTTGCCAGCATTCCATTGATTTTAAAGCCGCATACCGACGACGGCATAGCCGGAGTAAAATTATACGGCGCAATGAACTCATTTGAAATCCCGCTCAAGCGTACCAGGCTTGTAAGAATGATAATGTTATTGTTTGTAGAATTTAAGAGATTTTAGATAAGAATAATAATGATCAACATCACATACCAAGTGACGGTGGATGGAATACTCCAAAAGCCTTTTGCTATCACCAAGAGTTTCCACCAGGGAGATGGGCTTGCTTGTCTTCTCTTCAATTCAATCTGGCACTAGAGAGGGCCATCCGAGACTCGGAGGTGGAAACTTCGGGGACCATCTTCTATAAGTCACTCCAAAATTCTGGCATACGCTGAAAACATAGACATTATTGGTTTGAGGCTCTCCTATGTACCGAAAGCTTATCAAAGGATCGAGAAGGCGGCACTGAACTTCGGGTCGGAGACTAACCCGAAATGATGGAGACACCTCCAGCGGCCCTACTAACAAACACTGATTTACGAAGGGGCGTTGTCCAGATAGCCCCCTTTGAAGTCGTCCAAAATTTCACCGATCCGGGATCAAAAGTCAGCACCGATAACAACATAGAAGTTGAATTGCGCTTAACAAACCTGAAACAACATTCCTCCTAACAACACAGATGTAAACAACAACGATCGACAGCGATCCTAAGTCAACATCCACTCGAACAAATGCACACAGACCGAAGTCACATAGCACCAGCTTTATGCTGACCCATCCGGGAAGCCGACTGATTGTACCGAATGCAGATCATAAAGATCCACACGATCCTTCCGTTCCTATCTTCCATTTCAATCCTCTAAAGCATAGAAATAAAATCACTCCCTGTCTAGCCGTCGTAGACGATAGAAGCATTCGTCTTTATTTCAAATCCGAAGCTACAGTTACGTTAACTCGCGCAAGTGTGCTGGCTCCCAAACGGTCATATTACAGCCTGAGGAAACTTTTCTACTCAAAATATCTGTCGCGGCGGACGAAGCTGGAACTACATGGTACCTCTTTTGTCCCAACGCTCACAAACGCCTCTGAGATATGGACTCTTTCCAAAACTGACGAATGGAGCTATACCTTACCATCGTACAGCGAATTAGACTCGCCAGGCTCCGGTGGGCTGGTTATGTCATGAGAACGGCACCGGACGACCAAATCCGTAAAGCCTTTGTGATGCGTCCGTCAGACCGGCTGGGATATCAGATCGGCAGACGCCGGCCCTAGATCTTGAGTGGTATGGAGGATTGTTGCAGCAGACCAAGACCGCGAAGCGGTTGTAGCGCATGGTAAGTAAGAAAGTAAGACATTATAGAAAAATAAACAGAGCAGGAAAAAACTTGAACCAAATACATGCTGTAGTAAGGATACTGGACAAAACTTGAGCAAATCGATAGAATAAAGTTCTTACTGAATTAAATGCTTGACTTAAATTATAAACATTTTATCTTAAAAAAATGTTAAACATAGCAGACCCAGCTTTTACTTAGTTCACTAAAACAATGTAGTTGTGCCTATAGGACATGGCATTAGTATATTGCTATGTTCCTAATTCTGGCTCTATTTATACCTATTTAATGTTGATTAATAGCGATTTTTTTCAATAACAATAAACATATTTTGACATGCTGAAGTTCAGACTTTATCACGATTAACTTAAAAAAGACCATAAACGCTAAAGAAAAGGACAATTTACTGGGGGACTTTCTCCGCTCTCAGAATTAGGTTAAACAGATTGACTATCGATAGGTTCGCCATTAATTCGTAATATTCTAACAATTTAAATCTGCGACAAAAACAACAGGTTCAACATCAACTAAGACCTCCATTCTCATCACTTAACTCCACAACAAACGTGAAACCAATCATAAAACAATCACGCTCGCAACATGTAAAGCACATAAACAAAATAGACAACGAGCAAGCGCCACGGGACTTGGTTTGTTTACGTCCATTCCGTTACATCTTTTCTTCGGCAAGCATCTCCCACTGGGGCCGTTGTAACGAAATGGTGTCACGAGTAGAACCGATCAACAGGTTCCTTGCTGCACATTCTGCTTTTCCCACAGGCGGCAGTTGTTGGCGTGTTGCAACTGTCGGCAAGGTCGCAAGCATGTCCTGCTTTGCCGTGCTGCACCGTTGGCATGTGACAGGTTTAATTGAATTTTTCTCATCGTCCATCGTACTGGCTCTGTCTGCCCTTTTTCCGTTCACACCAAATGCAAAAGTGATAATCCCTTCCGTTGTCGGTGCAATGCGATACAGTCCGCGATTCTTGCTTGCGGTAATCGTCCATCGCAAAGCACACATTGATACACAAGGCTTGAAGCAAAGGTTGACATGAGTTGAACCGGCTCGTTGAGCGACTCGAATGCAATTTCCCGTGCGGAATGTACGGAATGGTCTGTGTGTGTTTGTGTGTGTGTGTGTGTGTGTGTGCAGCAGCAACAACCACAGC
>KZ062705.1:63080-89653 GCA_002091835.1 Anopheles maculatus
GCAACACACTTCAAGCTTTAGTTTCTTGTACTAGAAGCACAAAACAGTACATAGGAGCCCCCAAAGCACAGTTCCTGCTTCTATATACAAGAAGTAAATCCACCGATAAAATTGATAAAATCATTAGAAACTCTTACTCCACGCTCGTGGCTCGTCGTACAAAAGAAGCTTAAAAGACTTTGGCTAAATTGATAAAATCATTAGAAACTCTTACTCGACGCTCGTGGCTCGTGGTACAGAAGAAGCTTAAAAGATTTTGGCTAAGCCCAACACCCAAATCAATACCGCATGACACACTGCAAAATACATGCTATTGGTTACACGGTTTTACGAATCCCAGCAGCTGGGTCGCCATCTTTGGGGGCTCTATCTAATATCTATCTTCCCACACAAAACGGATTCTTGCCCGGTTCACTGGTTTGGCGCAGTCAGTAAATGTGGTACACCGAAACGCTGTGACTGTGGATTAAAGTGGCTTCTGGTGCATTTTGTTTTGTTGTGTTTTCGTTTTCCACCGCTAAAGCCAACCTTCGAAAAGCGGATAAACAACAGCGGTCCTTTTAGGAGGATGTAAGAAACAAAATGCATAAACACTCCCTTGCGAAACGACGGACGTCCACAAACGTTAAGATTGTCGCGATGGGTGAATGGGAGATTCTGCTTAAAATTCTACGCATTTCGCATTGCACCCTTAGGCGGCAGTACGCTGGACATCGACGGTGAGCGAATCAACCGACAAAACAACTTCATTTCTTTCCAGGGCAGCGTAACTTACAGCACTGAGTAGGCGAGTGACAAGTACTTCACGATCAAACAAATAACAATAGTGCTGTACGAGATGAACGGCTTGAAACCATTGTGGCCCATCATGGTCCAACTCCACTCCCAATGCATCTTATTTCGTGCCCATTAAAGAAATGCAATTGAAAACTTTACTTTTGCCCTTCGAAAAGCGGATAAACAACAGCGGTCCTTTTAGGAGGATGTAAGAAACAAAATGCATAAACGCTCCCTTGCGAAACGACGGACGTCCACAAACGTTAAGATTGTCGCGATGGGTGAATGGGAGATTCTGCTTAAAATTCTACGCATTTCGCATTGCACCCTTAGGCGGCAGTACGCTGGACATCGACGGTGAGCGAATCAACCGACAAAACAACTTAACACCAAACCAGGGCAGCGTAACTTACAGCACTGAGTAGGCGAGTGACAAGTACTTCACGTTCAAACAAATAACAATAGTGCTGTACGAGATGAACGGCTTGAAACCATTGTGGCCCATCATGGTCCAACTCCACTCCCAATGCATCTTATTTCGTGCCCATTAAAGAAATGCAATTGAAAACTTTACTTTTGCCCCAGTGAAAATGTTTTCTCTCGCGAGTGCATTAAGGTGAAAAACATTGTCCAACACTTGAACGGTGCTGGACAGAAGTTGAAAGATGCTTCTAAGCATGCGGCTTCCGGCGTGGATCCTTCAATCTGCTCCCTGTGTTATGCTTTCCCGCATCCAATCCAGACTAATCCGCTCACCCCCAAAACAGCTGCCAATAGAGACATTGTCCAGCCGAAGGCAATCAAGACCGCTCACAACATTCGTCCATCCATGCAGCAGCGGTCCGAAAGTAAACCCAAGTAGGTACGTGATCAAATTCCGCTTCAGTGTGAGCTTGTGTTGGCCTTGTTTTTTCCCTCTTATTTTTTTTTTGTTAACTCCACCCCGTGACCCATAACCCTGGCACACCTTTTTTTTTCTTCCTCCTTCCTTCCTTCCTTCACCACACGTCAATGTGGGGTGATTTGCTCGAACGGACGATCAGGGCTGGATCCTTTTTGCCCGAAACGAACTTGAGATGATGAATTTCTTTTTTACGGTGACAATAGCAACCGAAGCGATTGATGGAAGGGGCCCCACTGGCAGAAATAAAACATGCCCTAAACGTGACAATTAGGTTATCAATTTTTTTTCGCCCAACACGTGTGAAGGCTACTAGCAGCTCCATGGAGGCGCCTGGTGGTCCACGGGAATCCGCTCGTTCTGTCGATTGTCTGTTACTGTTCTGTTGTGATGCCCGCTCCGTCACGTCTGATTGAAACGCAATGGACCGGGGCCGTGACGTGTTATCCATCGTTCATCATGTTTTCCTTCCCCGGTGGACCATCTGGTTCTTCGGGTTCGGCTTGGTATATCCAGGGCTAGGCCATTGCGGCCGTCCTGTATCGATGGTGATAATCAAAGACTAACCCGACGGAATGCGGTTTGGTATGCGCTCGATGATTTCACAGATTTCGGGTTGCCTAGAACTGTTGCAATCGTTCAGGCCACGGCAAGGGTGTAATTCAGTTGCATGCCGACAATGTTGAAGGTAAACGTTCGTGGAAGCCGATAGATACGGGAATCAATTACGGAAAGGCATGGGATGGGTGTCAGTTATGGTTTATTTGTGTGGAGAAAGGTTTCGGGCAACTGCAACCGAACTCAATCTGCCAATTGTGCAGGGAGAATGAAACCAAAATATTTCCACATTGTATTTCATCCATATTTTTTATACAATTTTTTTACGGAGCAATACGGCCAAGCCACCATTATATGTTATTTTACTTGCAAGGGTGGTCTGGGTATATTGCTCAAACCATCCTCGTTGAATAAAAAAAAAAGCTTTATGCTTCGAATATTTCTCCAATAAAAGGAGGTGATCAGTCTCCAAGGCATAGATTCAGTTATCCGAGGATCGTTCTTGAACATTTAATCACAATTTGTTTTAACCTTAACAAAACGACAAGCTTAGGCAATGTGAACGCTGCAACTATTCAAGATTGCTACCATATCATTGGAAATAGCCTTCTTTCAGTAATAAATTAATCATTAAAGAGGAAAGTTTTACCGAAAAATAGAAATCATAATTGTTTATACCTATTCTTAACGTGACTGGAGCTATCAATGTGGAGAACTTTCGTTCTATTAACATGCAAGCTAACAAACAAGCAAAACCCTTTTTTACGAGCCCTCTAAACAACTGCACAAACGAAGGTTTTTAACAGATTTTATATCCTTTATATAAAAAACCTTCTTTAGAACAGTTGCCTAAAGGACTGTTAAGGAACAATTATTACAGTTTCTTAACAATAATGAATTACTGATTCGAGAATAGTCAGAATATGTATAAGAAGGGACACTTTTCGAGGGAAATAGAAAATGTTGATGGAACAAAAACAATCAATAATATCAAACACAGCGTTTTTTTGGTTTTTAAAAGAACATTTGAGACAATTTTGTGAAGCGGCAGATTAACTGGTTCAATAATGATTTAACAAGCAGAACTCAGAGATCAGTTTTTTGAAACTATAACTTAACATATTGAATTAGCACAGTTAACCACAGTTAAGCATACATTCGCGCAATGACAATAAGGATAAATAATGGTCATACCTTCATCTAAAGAATTGTTTAGAGTGAAATATTAAACCAAATACATGCCATGGTCAAGAACCAATCGAAAGCAAGTAAACAAATATGTCGTAATGTTATAACATTTTTCCCCCTTTTACAATCAATTATAGTTAAGGTAAACAAAACGATCATATACAAAAACATCCTTTGAAATTATACTCACGATCGGACCCCAAAAAATGAAGGAAAGAAGGTAATCCGGAAGTCTTATCTATATCTACATTCTTTTTGTTTTTGATACTGTTGTGTTTATCTCACATTAAGCAGCAGTTAACTGCTTCGAATACAAAAAAAAAAATGCGTAAACCATCAGAAAACCCAACTGTACGGTAATGTCCACGAATCGTTTGAACAGCCTTCCGTCTATCGTCATTCATTCAGGAACGAATCGTTAGAGTTCGCCTACTAAACTACCTGGAGGTCTTACTGGCCGGCAAATTATACCGCCAAAAATGCCAAAAACTGCAGAGTGATCAGTAGATTAGCGAGTGAACTCAACCTTGTTGGGAATTTAAGCTTCACCAAACATTAGTTCCTCCATACTTCTGTTCTTTAAAGGGATCCAAATGTTTGTATGGGATACCAGCGGAAATTAGGCATGCGAGAAACCTGAACCACTTCAAGCTTTGCTATGCTAGTTTTGTTTATGTGTTGTCCTATGTGCTAAGGTGTAGCTACACTTGTCATCATGATATTGTTTGATGAACATATGTATATTAAATTAATTTAAATATCTTTAATTCCCTAGAAATCAATTTTGTCTAAGTCTGGCAAGCAAATGGTAGCTTTTAGCATTGTTTCCATATAACAATTCTTCTATCAATTGTAACAATTTCGCCTGAAAACTCAGTACAGCTTCTTGTTGTGCTTCAAAAATTTAGCAAACCTGACCATTTTTTGGTTCCACATTTTGCACTCTTTACACGAATGATAAACCATCCTTTGTGTGCAGATTGTGCAGCCAGGCCAACAATACACCACACAAGCGCAAGATGATAAAACGAAATGCGTTTGAATAAATAAGATTGCTTTAACGTCCATTTGTTTAAATATAAAAACACGTGACACCGTACCGTTTGTACGCGTATTAAGCCGCTACGCGTGTGCAATATACGCTACCTTGCCGGGGCGTGTAATCACAAAACCCGCGTCAAACCGTCCAAAAACGGTCATTCGGTTGTTTCGTTCCGTTTTTTACACACGAAAAATTGGTTCCTTTCCGGACGGTAGGACGAAGCGTCCTACAATACCGCTACACAATAGCATTCATTAACATTCCGACAATGTACTGGGTGGCTGGGTTTTAGGTAGGTGGCAAAACTTTTATTGCAGTTTCGTACATCATAATTTTGTACCAAACCCTGTACCAGCAGTCTGATGCTAACGGGCATCGTTCTGCTGTGACATTACATCAGCCGACGGATACGAGACACATTCGAAAGAACGTTTTTGCGTTAAGCGAGGCAAACATTAGCCTAGGTCCTGTAGGTTACATGTGGAAACTTCTCGAAGCACACAGGTCATGAGCCTGCTTCGTGAGGGGTGATGCAAATATTTATCTAATGCTACTGTCTCAGCATACGAACCCGAATGTGGAAGAATGCTGGCAAGAAAAAGCGAGTCGATAAAGTTCCGGTAAGAATAAGCAGTCACGCCACTGGACAAAAGTGGGGTTATTTGGGTTTAGCAAGCAAGCAAACCGTCCAAAAGTGCAACCAGCTCGCTCGTTGCTGTTGGCCTCGTGGAAGGAACTGTCGCAAATGTTCACATAAGGCTTCCGGTTGACCGGATTGTTCGCTCTGACGTAGGGGACAAATCCCATTCTGGGAGTTCCAGTACGCAACAAAGCTTGTACGCACAGCCATACACATGTTCTGTGTTTGCATTAGTTTATACCATGCTTCGATCTGTACCAGTCTCGATCGGCGTGCACCGAACAATGAGCTACTTCCGTTGAGAATTTCTCCGGATACGATAAATTTTAAATCGTGAACCACCTCTCCAGCTTCTTCGACGCTCCGGCTATCTAATGCAACATCCGTAGCATCGAGTAGCATTGTGAAAATTGTACACTTATTGTAAGTTTTACCCGCCACAATCAGTACGCAAGCTTTATGACACGAAATGTGACGTTTCGCTGCGGGGAAAACCGAAAATTTTAACTTTAGCACCACTTTTGATACATCCAAATTTATCTCCCCAGTACGCTGAACTGAATTGTCTCCAAGCGCGGAGAAGGACAGTTTTAGTGTACGCGCCAAACGTACCAAAGAATGACCGTTCGCGTGCATTCCAGGCGCCAAGAAAGCTATCGACATCCGCTACGGAAAAACACATTACATCGTTCCGCCCAATACGCTTTCCGTTCGCAGAAAGACATTTCGCTTTCCGGTGTGTTTGTTGAAGTGTCGTACGGAATGCCATTACGGGACATGGAGATAAATTAGCGCGTACATTTTAATGTTCGCGAGAATGTTGGGGCAAAAATCGGACCACGCGCTCTACGACACCGATCACCAGCCATCATGTCTAATATTGGAAAACTAATTAAATTTCCACCAGCACCCGTCGGGAATGGGCAAGAAATGAATGAGCTCTTCAATACAACACAATTCACACACATTTTTGAGATTGCATTTTCTGGACGATCGCATTACAGTACTCGGTAATGTCCGGCGCTTTGATATATGATACAGTCCGGTGGTTTTTTCTTTCCTATTTTTAAGACCTGCACACCGTTTGAGTTATTTTTAGTAATTAAAGAACGAGACAAACACGCTTTTTTGAAAAAGAAAATTTCGCGAACCTGACGAAGTCAGCCGGATAATAAATATTGTCCCGCAAGGTGCTCAAGGTGATGTTGCTAGATACGCTGGGCAGTTTTATGAAGGAAAATTTTGCGAATGAATGAAATGGTTTACGAAGGTATTTTTGTACTACCTGTTGCGATGGAAACAGCTGAAACGGGACATTAGACAATATTTATAGTTCCAATAATCACATAAGCTATTTGACATACTATAACTCGCTACAAGGACGTGTTCTATTCAGTGTGCTACTTGTTAGTGGTTCATGAGACTCGCTCTGGCAATGGTGAATAATGAAAATATGCTACAAAAACTGTGATAAATTAATTTCAGGTAAGTTGCATTCAATAAATCGTTTTTTGTTTCGAAATCGATCGTATTCTTCATTAACTGTTTACGTTTTTTATGTTTACGTTTTTTGTGGTGACAGCTTCCCAGTTTGTTGTTTCAAGTGTTGTCGTTTTTTCACTGGGTGAAGCGTTAGCGTTTAGTTTTGAATGTATACATGTGTTAGTATAAGGACCGTTGAGCGTAGGATAAGAAAACCGTATTAGTGTAAAACAAGAAACCAAGCAGAATACACGCACGCCGAACGGTCACCCTGAACCGCAAACTAGCGTTTCTTTCACTAAACACTTAAAATATATCACAACGTAGGGCCGATCACGAACATTAACATAACGTAATAATTATCTTTTTTTCAACATGAGTGACAATTTTCATTTCTCATTTTTAAAGACTTAACGACTGACTGAACCCCATTTTTATGGCAATTTCCATCATGGGTAATTCAAGTCAAAGCTGTCCCCAATTATCATCGCAAGACATAGGCGCCAAAAAACCACAAAGCTTACGCAGCCAAATACTAAAAGATGAACCATTTACGTTACACACCGTCAAGCATCGCTAATTTCTGACAATCCTCATGAAAAAAAAACTCCTGAAACGTTTGTATTTCATTGTGCGAAACACAGCACGAACCGAAGATATCATTTCCAGCTTGCAGCGATGAAGATAATTCGGCGAAATGTGAAATATTAAACATTACGTGGCGGTTTCTCGAACAATTCCTTTCTTGAAATAAGATCGTTTAAAAAGCAACGTGTTAATTGAATGAATTTAGCATTTCTAAAAATACATCCTTTGCCACCGCAAATGTGTGCGGGTGTGCGTTCTTTTTAAATCGTTCGTGGTAAACACAGCTTGCGGAAACAATAGGCATATTTCACACCGAAAGCTCTTTAATGGCATCGTTTGGTCGTTCAATTAACAAACACTTGCCGAATCCGTGCCGGTGTAATTGATTAAATTAAAACATTCTACGACTTCCATTCCCAGGTCCCGAATGTCACAATCACAATCGGAAACCGGGCACTACACACACCTGGGCGAGCTTTGGGAGTTTTTTATTTCGCGTGACGCAATTGAGCATTGTGGTGCAACTTTGGATACGGTTCCCGAAAATTCCAAACGAACGTTTTAGGACGATTATGCAAATGAACGTACGAGGAAAACACCTCAACAGCTGCAAACCACTTCGTGATACATTGAGATATAAATGCGATCGCTAATCAACCGATGCGTTTCGATTAAGATTCATTAAGATAAATTAAAAATTATTGACCCAACCTTGAGCGTTTAATCGCACAAAGTGATTCAATTCTTTCACGACACTGTCAAACACTTAGGGCGGTGCTTACCAGACTTTAAATTGACAGCACTTCCGTCAGCCGAAACCAATTGCCAAAATCTGCTGTTCGGCGCACCAAAACGACGGCAGCAAACGTTGGAATGTTTGTTTCTCTGTTTCTTATTCGGTCACTCTACAGTTTCACCAAGTGTATGGTACACCAACACGCACTAGAATGCAGTCCAGCGGTCACCGGGAAACGCTGGGTTCCGTCCCGAGGATAAATGTGTTCGAGCACACTGCCGTTCGAGCGAAATTTATTCACTATCAATCGCGACAGATAATTTTGCATATGCACGTATCCTTGCACCTGACCAATTGAAACGCACACAACTCACTCAGACCCGCTGCCGCTGAAGGACTTTGTAAGACCACCACCAACACGATCCTCGCTCACCGGGTGCTCGCTACTATACCGCGCACCAGCCAAGTGTTGACTTTATCTCCGGACAGCAGTTGATGAGCATTTACAGCCATCGCTTATCGTCCTGCCGCTTTTATATTATTCGGCGTTGTGCATTTTTGCCGCCACACCGCAACTAACTGTTGCGCGGCCCATCGCCGACGCTCCCGTGCACAGGCTCCCCGCCGACTACCCTTTGCCACAGTTGTGGTGGTTTTCCCGCGGCTTTCCCGACGGCACCCGGGTTCGGGTGTGCGAAAAACGCAC
Organism: Anopheles maculatus; assembly: GCA_002091835.1. NCBI lineage: Eukaryota > Metazoa > Arthropoda > Insecta > Diptera > Culicidae > Anopheles > Anopheles maculatus. The sequence continues at coordinate 71,699 of KZ062705.1, forward strand.
CCGCGTTGCTGGCATGGTTTAGCCACCCAAGCACACGCTGGTTCTCAACTCCGTTCGGGCTCAGTTCGTTCGGTCGCGAATCGTGTCGCACGATGGTGGGTTCATGCGTGAGTAGCCCGAGGAGTAGCCCGGAGTGAACCGGAAGCCTCACGAATGAACTGCATGAACTGCCGACCACGTGTTGCCGTACGTTATTTTTCTTCCGAAAAACCACATTCATCCATGCCCATGTACAGTCAAGCTTACAAGCGCTCACATTAAGACCGCTTCCAGTGCCTGTAACGAAAACGGCAGTTGATTAAGTTCGTAGTAGGCTTCTGCCAAAGTTCGTACATTTGTCGGTATGTGGTTGCAATACCCAAACGACCGAAACGGGACCGATTGGTAGTGTACGCACCGAGCAAAAAAAGTTATCCATTTCCCGAGCTTCAACTCCAATCCACTCGGGGTATCCGTCTCGATGGAGTCATTTCGTTCGGCCGACACCCGTCGATGGAGACACACAGACCGGGGCGGTGGGACACTCGCGTCGTCGGCGTATCAAAGCCGCAGCTGCACAGGATTACGCGTACTGCTTATTCATCGTCAATGGCAGCGGCTTTGATTAATGTGAGGACTATTAATTTGGTTAATATTTAGCGCTGCCTGTAACGAACTTGATACGCTGAGAGCGAAGTGGTAAGATGAACATTTCTTTAACATGCATCGGCCGGGTGAAAACACTCGCGAAAGATTCATCGCCCGGTCGCGAAAAGAGGCTCAATTAGTGTATTAAATTAAACAAACCCACTGCGGTGCTTTAATGCCCAGGTGCCGCGGCGGCGTGACAAATGTAAAGGTGTTGGAAAGATCAACGCGGGTAGATATAGAACATTATATTTTGCTCTTCTGTGGAAAACTGTGGATGTTCCTTTATAGCTACATACAAGAGCTAAATTTTTCAAAGATTTTGTAGTGAAACAATAAGAAACAGTTTTTATTCTTTTCGTTGCGATTCAGATTCTTGTCCACTCTACTATACTCATTATACACAGTTGGTTTAGTCAACTGTTTACATGAACCTAACACCTGTTCATACGACCCTGCTTAACATTACCATAACATACGTTCGCACGATTTTGTTCGACACTGTGCCAGCCAAAATGATTCATTGCGCCTTATCTCCGGTAGCAGAATATCGTATCTGATACGCAGCCCGAAAACGGTTAATGCAACACCGTTCGAACCGTTCCACCCGAAAATCCCGTTAATAAATCTGGAAACTTTTATTACCATTCCCCTTCTTGGGGGGAAACCATTCCTCCAGTTACATCGCAAAAATGGTACGGGGACAAAACAGGACAACATAAGCTACTGGTCTTTGTGCAAAACAAAACAAAAATCAGGTATATGAATACGCTCGCTGTAAGTGTACAGCGTGTGACTCAGGCAAGCAAAATGGTGTGTTGTGCAAGCCGAGAACAAAACATCCTTAGGAACGTCCCAATTATTGACTTCTCGGCCCGGTTACACCACACAAGCGGAACGCGGTATGCAAAAGTAACATGAACTCATTAATCTCTGGTTGAACTTTTACGTGGGTCGCTTGTGAAAGTGTGTCTTATGAAACTAGGAAGGTTTACTAGATACATCATACCAGCTAGAAGTAACTTAAAACAAGCATTGAGGAAGAACTACAATTTAAACATAATGTCATGTAGTATTCATAAAATTACTTGTTTAAGTATAAATATTAAACAAAAAGTTAGATACTCGTGAAAATACTTGTTGGCAACACTGCCATCATGGTGAGGAGGACCCGACAGTACATAGACAATGCCATGGCAACACAAACATTAAAAGAGTAGTCAGGAAGACGTTGACTAACGTCAGTGACGTTAGTGCGAAGAAGTCAAATACACGTTGTGTTCGCACTCCCAAATTGCGCAAAATAAAGAAGGTTTCATTGCTTTATAGCTGCTACTTTGGGTTTTTAAAAAGTTCCTAAGTCACTCCAACGCAACAGTACTTGTGTTTGTTTATGGACTCCAACATAATCGTAGCTAGAATTGAACTGCCATTCCTTTCCTAGTTATCGATTGTACGCGAATAAACATTCATCCCACCATCATCCATCACCTCACTCTCTTCAGCTCAGTGGAACGTAGCTCCCGATGATACCAAATACAGCGCAGAACCGCAAAAATACAGATGGAACGATTATTTCAGTGACAATCACGATTCAATTTCCTTCTTGACGGAAGGCAGCGTCCGGATCAATCGCACACAATCTCTAGTCAGAGATCCGAGCGTCCTGAGACGAGTACTCTGTTGACTTCCAAGGTCGCAAAACAACATGTTTTCATGCTGCACCAAGAACCGGTACATTTCGTTCCTTTGTGGATATTTAATACTGCTCCCCATTTGCACCACGTGTATTCTTGTGATATATCGGGTGCCAAACAAGAGCATAACTTCTTAACGGCTTTATTTTGTTCCCGTAGAGGTCGTATCCTAGTTTCTCGGGGTTTAAAGCGAGGAAAATGGGGAACAGATCTTCATAAGTCTGTAATAATTTAATGGTTAAATATTGCACACAAATCATCAGTTCATACTAAGCATCCCAAAAGTATGTTTCAATATTGCACGAAAAGCATAACCGTTTCCTTACTTCTACGATCCATCATTGGATGATGGTGGTTTGATAAATAGCGCTTCAAATGAACTTCCGACCCCAGTCCCTTTCTTCATTCATACAAAATATCAAGTGTGTAACAAATATTCGACCAAAGCCCACCAGACACTCACCACAAACTAAGGTCGAGGTTCAATGGGGGAAAACAAAAGGTTCCCAATACTTCGCTTGGATCCCGGTTTTAAGAATTCGGTCGAAAATCGGTACACCCCTTCGAGTACAATGTCTAAGGATGTGTGCATGAGTGTTTGTGTGAGTGTGTGAAAAGCCACAAAATGAAGCGATAAAAATCATTTCTTATGCTGATGGAGCTATTTGGATGGATGAGGATATACAACCCTACGGTTCCATCGCTTCCCGTGCAGACCAGTCCGGATAGAGAAGGATCACATAAAGTAGTTCAGTCAACTGTCTGCTGCTTGACGTATTACCGCTTCTTTTACTTTGGCATTCCTACGTCGAGAGTTCTTGTCCTGCGAATTTTTAGCTTCCTTGGGATGGAAATCAGTCGGCTAACACTCTGATAAAACTCGTTCAGGATTATCAAAATGAACTTGCACTGTTCGAGCCATTTCTGGACACTATTGAAGAGTCCAAGTTTTTACTTGTGAATTGTCAACTAACTTCTTAAAAAAAAAGCCCATAAATGGCACGTATGTTTGCTAGCTGCATCTCTCAAAACCATGTAAGGCACATTGCGAAGAACGGTTGTTTAAATTACCATACAAACAAAACGGTCGAAATTGTTGGCAACACTGCCAAAATGATGAGGAGGTGACATGACACAGCCAGTACCATGGCAACGCAAAAATTTAAAGAGTAGCCTGTAACGGTAGTGAAAAGACGGAATAACCCGTTTTTTGAGCGCCCCGTATTGGGCAAAATAAAGAAGGTTTTATGCTTTATAGCTACATATTTGTGTTTTTAAAAAAAGTTCCTCAGTCACTCCACAAAGTCTTAATAGAAAATAGACTAATGTTCTATGTAAGGCATTCATTATCAGACACACTCAACAGTCATCGGCGGTTTAGGATCTTCAACTAAAGTCCCTAAAAGGTATGGTTACATCTTGTGGTACCTATTCTAACGCCTCTTCAGCATTTGTTGACCTACAAATGAACATGAATAAGCTTTCCTTGAAACGCAACACTATCCTGCAGTGGTGTCTCGTCCTCACGCGTTCCTTGTGTGAACCTGCGCAAACAGTTGAAGACTATTGTTGGGCTCCATTGTGCTACTGAAGAAAGCCATACCTACGTCTTGTTTTGCACAAAACTAGGTGAGTGTTATTAAATTAAGCTGACAGCTGAATTGTTTCCCTCGAACCAGACCACCCTCCCATCAACCTCCTTCCCCCGTTAGTCATTGGAAGCGACAAAAATATGGTACAAACGCATAGTTATCTCGTTTCAAGGATCTCGCTTCACCCAGCCCAGCCATTCCCGCCTGTCAACGCGTGCTATCTGCCCACTGTGTGACCAACTTCCATCGAAAACGACTCTTTTCAAAACTTCTTAACCACCGACTGGGGCCATTGGGATGCGACGAGTCCTTCATCGCAAGGAACCACAAAATGGTACACACATACACAAACCGGCCGGAAATATTAATCGTCATCTGCTTGTCCACTGACTGTGGGTCGGTTTCTTTATTGCTGTGAAGACATGTCATTGCAGCTACCACAAAAGCCATTATTCGTTTCCGGTGTCCTAAATTTCTGCAGCGAAACGAATGGGAACGGTCGTTCCTTGGCATATGGAGACTTTTTCTGAGATGCATAGCATATGTGTCTGAGGAAGGTTTATGTTGTGTGATGTATGATAATTTATTTGCATCAGCATTAATTGTGGTTTAGCTGGTTCTGCTGTCTAACGACGCGATAATTGCCGATTAACCGTATTAAAATTGTCACAAAATGAATGTTTTTTTTTTTAACATTTGATGGCAGTGAAAAATTCCGTTTTCCGGTTCCATTGTTCGCTTGTACCGAGTCACCGTCTCGGTCGACTGTTATCACCTACCAAGTAGTAAATCCTCTTTGCAGCTAGCTGGCTGAAGCCACCGGGACCTTCCGTTCTTTCCATCCAGCGACATAATTTATGACACTTGCACCGCACCAAATAAATGGATGTTCCGTGTGCATAATGATGACGACGAGCCGGGACGAGCCGGTATTATAGCTATCGTAGCGTTGGGTTTTGCAAAACAATCACAACCAATGCCACAACTCAGGGGTAGTAAAATGGGAGATAAAATAAGGTAAAACCTTGCGCGATAAAAACGGCGGTCGGTGATAGTGGTAGGGCCCCGGGCAGCGAAAAGAAAGCGAAATTTCATTTCACCACAATCGTCACTGTAACGCTGCGCATACCACCGACCCAATAAACCATGTATGCATGGCCATAAAAGCATTGCTCGATATGGTGATAATATACAGCGAAGGTGACAATTGAATTTCTCCGCTTCGATTTTCCATTCCAGCTTGCGACACACAGCAATCGTACCCCATTATTACAGGAACGGGGCGGCGCGTAAACCGTGGGTGGAAGCTTAATCGAAATCAAAGTGATAATACCCATAAACAGGATGGCGATAAGTCAAAGTCGATTTAATTCCCGCCTCGAGGGGGCACTCTTTCAATCAAACCGCCGCACGGGAACGATACGCGGAAGCTTCGTATCATTATGCATATGGTTCGGTCAACATGGCGTGCGTTAGCCCAACCCAACAGGGCTTTCGCTGATGTGAACCTTTCCTGTGCACGAGAGTACGTGTGTGTGTGTCTTTTGCTTTGCTTTGGTTTCCAGTGTGACTGAAAAATGAAGCCACGAAAGATAGCTTTTCCACTACACCAGCTCATCAGCAGACCACGACGCGCACTGCAAGGCGATTCACAAGAATGACGTCATTCGAGCAGTGAAAGCTTTCGTAAAGCTTCGCGCTGCCCGCTTCCAGGAAGGTAAGCCGTCGAAAGCTCTGACGTGACGTGCGTTGAAGCATGCGGAATTTGGGGATGCGCGGGCAGGAGATTTGATTGAATTCCTCTTCTCCGGTGTTTGGATGGGCGGCCAGCTTGTGACGTACTTGGGACGCAGTTTATCGCGTACCGGGCACATTGCGTAGGTTGCACTGAATGGCGTAGTTGCTTTGGTGCTTTTGGTAGTCCAATCTACGTTTTTTTTGTAGAATTTTCGCGTGTCTCTAAACCATGACTCCGCCTTCTGGATTCGGAACTGGCACAGGACAGAGCAGTACAAAGCAATACAATGAGTTCGGTTTCTTTCCTGCGGAAAACGTTACGAAAATGAACTTACTTTAAGATGTTATTATCATGTCGATTTGATTTGATACCAATTGCTTCACATCTTCCGTACCAACAGTTCCGAAAGACGGCTTTGCCACTGAATTTTGCATGCAATGGGCAGGCGAGTAACCCAGATAGCATAACAAATAACAAAAACCAAACCAAAACAAGCTACGTCCCACCGACCTGCCATCACAAACACATTTGTATGCATCGATCAGTCAACCGAACGGATGCCCCCGTCCGCACACAACTTTCCAGCGTGCGTTTTGCAATGACCCACATTTTCAAGGTGGCACCAATTAAAGGGCAAGGTGGTAAAACGGGCGGACAAAAGAGAATGTTGATCTCGCTCGACCGGCAGCACCCGAAACGCCCGTAAGCGGGTGATCTCTCACACCAACACGAAGAAAGAAAGAACGAAGGAATCTACCTCTACCCTGCCGGAGCATTCCGAAAGCACGATCCGGCTTTGCTTTGCGTTTCGGGCCAACCCTAGCATTGACGTGCATTGACCCCAAGATCGCCCGGTAAGACATGTAAAACACCGGGCTCTCTTTTCAGCAGCGTGTGTGAGTGCAGAAATATACAGTCGGCTACAAAATTGGACAGGGCACGGTTTATAGCTCCGTAGTGGATTTGTATGGTTTTGTTTTGTTTCGGGTTTTGTGTTTATTATGAACCATATTTGTATTGTTATGGTGATTATTGTTCTTCTGCAATATTGTTAGTTTTTTCCTGTCGTGTACTTAAAAAATATCCAGATTTTTCTTCGGCGTAACGACGAAAAGCATATAGCAATTACGCCTATTTGAACTTTCGAATCTTCAACCGAGTAGAATAATAAGCCTATAAACTGCTAGCACCCTGCATGCAGAAATTGATTGAAGCTGTTAAGGCCATAAGAGATGATTCATGTCAATCGCTGGTCAATAAACAATTAGCAAAATAATAGATGCCATTCACTAAAATACTAAATGAAATGATTATGACGAAAAGGAGGATCGAATCGGGGTGACGGATGGCTGAAAACGGAGCAGCAATCTTTTAGCTGATGACGGAAGTTCCAATAGTGACGCTGTTGGAAGAGGACGTGAGGTGCTATCAGCGCATTGGAACGGCTCCGAAGCATGTGATACGCCGGGAAGAAAGCGCTCGTACTTTGTCAGCGTATGGGATTCACCTTACTGTACTCGGTGTGATGAGCTAGTAGAATCTGTGGAGCAGATGATTTTGGAATGTCCCCGATTTGCTCAAGAAAGCGAATTGCTGTTAACACTGTATGATGGGTGAAACTTCATTTGCGAAGTTACTGCCCTTATAATAGCTGGTCTTCAACAAAAATGGCTGTAGGCTACGGCCGCTGCAGTTGCATCGACAGTGGCACAAGACCAGAAGGCAATAGTTGAACGGCGTCGTTGGCCACAACGTTCTCCTGCTTTAGAGGTGGCGTTTAGAGAACAGGCGCGACTTCGCCGGAACCAGTCTCAGAGACGGTGGTTAGAACTGCAAAGAGTGCAGCGACCACATCAGCGGCGACAATCCTTTCTTAATCAACGGTGTTAAGATGGGTTTTTTCTGAAATAGGAGAGTGTCATAAAGTTTTGACGATCGAAGAAATTCAGGCCATAGATCAACGTAAACTTTCGGTTCGTTAAAATTTCCACGCACTAGCGGCGTTATTGAACTTTTTATTTTTATATCCTTTAGCTAGAGATGAATAACATTAATGATTCCCAAAGATGTAACAATATGTTATCCAAACTTTTGCGAGCACAAGGGATTCTAGACGGGTTTAGTATGTTGCTTTTTAAACCTTGTTTAATAAACGCACACTAAGTGCATCGAAAGACAGCTGGCGACGGCGTTAGTGAGCGGATCAAGTAAATCATTAATGTATTGTAGAAAACTTTGCCAAGACTTTTCATCTGCTTAATGTGAACTTTGCAAAATTGAATTCCACTATTAATCTGTTTCCTCTTCTTTAGTACCACAACTTCGTCAGGTTTACCAGTTGTGGCTTCGCTGATTTAATTTACCCGAAGCACGATAGTTTATCCTATCCTTTGCTAGCGATACACCTTTTCCATTTCATTTGGTAATTTTACATAGAATTTTAGTACAATTCTACTGCCAAGTATAAAAAAAAATCACGACATAACCAAATGTTGGTAGCTATATTGTAGCCAAGCTTTCAATTAATCAAGCCACATGAGACCTTTTCCCGCAACGCACTGTAGAAACCTGTTGCTGCTTTTACTTCTGCAACCCACTGGTGGTCGCTTTCCAAAGAATTCTCACAACATTCGTATCTCGCTCTCACCATCGGGGTTCACCGGTGTTCGCGAAGGATACTTTTTTAGCATTGTGATTTGATGTGTGCATTCCACACTTAACGGCATCCAGTGCAATGGTGCTGTTGCGTTTTGATTTCGGTTCACTTTTACCATCTTCCAAATACACCAAAACTTGTCCCTCTCAAGGGCATCGTCAGTTGCCCAGCAACAGCAATTCTCCCAAATGCAAACACCGATTCCCAGCAACACACCGCCCAAGGGTGTGTGTGTGTTTCGCCCAGGGTGTTGCGGCAGAAACCAGTTGAATGTTCTCCCGTGTGTGGGGTCATGAAGCATGATTTCTTCTTTTTGCAAGTGAATGTCCGTCGAGTAGAACAGGTGATTTTTGTGATTTCGATTTATCACTACAGACGCAACGGCCGGCACTCGTACGCACACACACACTGTGGGTTGTGGTGTGTAATAAAAAGACTTGACTTACAGTCTCGAACGCAAGCGACCAACTCGATCGGCGGTTTTCGAAGCGATTTCCTTCGCTACGCAGCATTTGTCAGCTTAATCGCTATGCAAAAAATCTCTTCACCAGCACAGTTAGCTTTTGTGTAGTGTTGGTGATTCCAGCCTCGCGCCGAGACGAATGACGAGAGCGCGCACACAGAACGCTTCGGGCCAAACGCTTTTCTAAGGCCCTTTCCCGTCACGATCACCAACGATCTGCACCGGGACTCACCTGCAGCATCGCGCTCCCAATATGTACCGCTAGTGGTATGCTGTGTGTGTTGCCCTCCATCGTGGGGCCGCAGTAAACGCGAAGAATGCGCACATGCGGGGCTCGATCTTCTCGTGAAAGGTCGATCTTTCGATTGGCTTGCCTCGCATCTATGTGTGTGTGTGTGTGTGTATGAGTAGGGCGCGCACACGCGCATTTAACCATTTATTCAGTTATTTTCTATGCGTTGTTCTTCATTCGTTCTGATTTTTCGTTGCCGTATTCTTCTGTCTCTTTTATCGCTGCTTCGGCTCCATCAGCTGTGGTGATTCTGTTGATGCCGTTGCGCGCTCCTCTCGGATCAGGCGACCCGTTGTTTATTCGTAAATATTCGTCAACGGGTGCCAAACCGAACAGCGCAACCCCGGGAACTTCGCGTCGCTCGTCGGAAACTCGGCTAGAAAATTGATTGCGTGCGGCCGCGTGTACAGGTTGTGTGCATAGCGAACGGAACCGGGATCTCGCACGCTGGTCGCACGTTGCATAAGACTTTCCAGCCTCAGCTGGTACGGTAGCAGGTTTCCGGTCCGAAAACATTCGCTCCTGCCCGTGATCGTGGATTGCTGAAAAAGGCCACCAGTAGCACTATGTGTCTGTGAAGTGTCCAGTTGTCCATTACAACCGGGTACAGAGAAAGTGCGCGCTCTGTGTGCAACGTGTGCACTGTAATTGAGCTTCGTGTGCGTGTCCGCGTGTGTGTGTGTGTGAGAGTGTTTTCGTGCAACATGTCGTCGAACCCGTGCAAACACGGTGATCGAGAGAAGGATCAGAATAATAATTTCGTCAACTCGACCGCCCACGGCGGTGCGGGAATCGATCGCGAGGCCCGGGCCCGTCGCATTGCGTCCCGATCGGCAAGGGATGATGTCCATCAGCCAATGTTTCGGGCAACTCGCAATCAGCACCATTGTCAGCAGCAGCATCCGCCACAGCAGTCACCAGCAGCAGGTGGGCGCGCTGAACGGGACGCGACGACGCCCGGCAATGGGTGTGGTAATGGTGGTGGACCACAAGTGACCGCTAAAGCAATGTGGGGCAATGTCAGTGCCATCAAGGAGCTACGCGAACAGGAGCAAAGCGATCGACAGCTCGGAACTCGCGCCACAGGACGCCGCCAGTAAGCGAGCACCTGTGTAATGTGTGTGTGTGCGTATGTGTGTGCGTGTGGGTGTGTACGCAATGTTGTTTTATGTTAACGCTTTCCTCGAACTACATCGTCCATTAAGAACATTTAGCTCGTATGTTTGGAGTCTACACTTTCTCCTAGCTAGCTGGCTTTCCCGACATCGTCACATTGTGCTGTGAATAGCTAATTTTACGAAACGACAAACGACCGCCCTTCGATGGCCCGCCTGCATTTCGGGCGACCGAAAGCCATCACAAAGTCTTAATTCCTTCTACTCTGTGTGATATATTGGATACGTGTATTAGATAAACAAGAAGAGGAAGTCGAAGAAGAACCTCATTTAAATGGACATTGTATGCGCTATTACTATTTTGTACGGCAAGAATGTGTGAAAAGTGGATCGAGAACCGATCCCGTAAGTGATCATCGCGCTAGCGTTTTATGGCCATCGCGAACCTTCATTCGGATGGAGTGCAGGTGAGTTTATATACCGTCGTCCGGTAGCTTTCTTCACCACTCACACTAACACATCGCACTATGAGCGGGCGCTCGAACGGGTCGGTTCCCAGTCGGTGGAAAAGATGAGAACGGCTTGAGTTATGGGTGGTTAAATGTAGGTCAACGGTGGACGGAAAATGCTGTCTTCAGTTTTCCAACCATATGTCAAAATAAACAATAATTACCATGAATGGTTATTTAAATATTATACTATCATACACGGTTGGAAGAGCAAAAATGGAAATATAAAGCAGATTGATGTGCAGAAATCATAGGTGTCATGGTAATTTTAGCATATTGTTTAATATTTGGCATTGGATCATTAAAGAATAAAGTTTTTTTTTTGCATCAGACAGTAGATCAATTCTTGTGAGTAGCTCTATAACACTATATTCTGTTTGATTTTTTTGGTTGAACTTAAAAAAATCTTTCAAATTTGTATAAACTAGAACAAGAATTAATGGTTTCATTACTACTTACAGTTCTATAATTCGTCTTGTAACCACTGTTAACTTTAAACAGCAACAGACAAAAAAATAAAGCAAAAAAAATCGAATGAACACATGAAACCGCATACAAAGGTGTCGAACCCAAGGTGCGGTTTCGCTGGAGCTGATCATACTGATGCAATAGAGGTTGGTTGAAACGTTTGTGGACTTTGAAACTTTTGATTTCATTTGTCTCTAAAACTGATCCATTGATGATCAACAATATTTTAAATTTAAAAAATATGTAAAATATGAAACGATTTTAAAGGTTTCAGAATAAATTGGTAATGCTCGAGGGATTTCGACACTCTCTGAAGTCCAGCTCTGAAGTTCTACTTGAAAATGCTCCACATTATTTTGAGTACAGTCCAGAAATAACTAGCTAATTTATTTACAGATCTCTGTATATTGTTATTTATCGTAAAGTTTAAAGTTAAATTTATTTTTTATAACAAGTGTGTTCAAGTTTAAACCATTACAGATTCAAACTAACTAATCATAATAACATAACATTTTGGATAAAAATATATACAAAAAAAGAGGAGTATGTTATAGGAACTATCATGTCTGGCAAGTCTGCAATCTTTTTTTCCCAGAAGGCAATCTTTCTAGGAAGATCTTCCTTACTTTTGTTGACGAAACAAAAAAACGATCCAGACCTAATGGGCGAAGAAATACCGAGAGCCATCACAACCAGTTTCACGGTTGCTTATATCACTTTCTTCGCATATATCGTCGCGCCCTTGTTCCGGAACGATCGTGAAGCGTTTAATAGTTTTTTTTGTGTGTGTGGTAAATGTGTGCGTGTGTGTTTTTGCTTCTGCTGAACCCGGTTTACGGCTTTTGCACGCTGCAGATTGAAATCATTCCCGCTCTGCTTCCTTGAACCAGCCGCAGGTAGGGCTGATGGGTTTTTAAAAGACTCATCTGAATAATTTGCGACACTCTCCGCAACGGGAGGTGACGATCGGCTTTATAATCAACGCCAACCACACGGCGAAGGAAGCATTCCACGGCGCAAGCTTTTGAACGGGCCATCATATTTCTATGCCAGCACCGTCCTATGTCAGTACGGGAAATGAGGTGAAATTATGCCGTTTCACCGCAGGACGGAGGACAAGATGGCAAACAAACGACAACGTTAAGATGTGTAACGCTTCTTACCGGAACACACCCAAACAGGAATTCAATTGGATTGCACTGTGCGTGGCCCGGGCGTCACGAAGCAGCCAACGACGGCGATGATGATGATGATGATGCTGATTCTGATGATGATGGTGAAAATAACGATAGGAACGATGGTGTCGAGGATGATCGCCAAAGGAAGGAGACATCCGCACCAGGAGATGTTGGGTCGATTTATGGGTCAGTCATACTCCAGACTAAGTCAAGTTCAAACGCGCAGCATCAGTGCCGTATTTGCGCCGTGTGCCTCCGGAGTTGTCAGCTGTGTGGATCCTCCGCTGGGGGACTACGTTGGTGTTGTTGGGGAACTTTTGAACTTTGTGCAGTGTATGAAGTGACATTATAAAATGAGAGTTGAAGAAATATTTTAAACCTTAAATTGGTGAAGTGCCGTGTTGATGAAGATTTAAAACAAATGTGATACAAACAGTGTGAAATACGAGGTTAACAAATGATCGTTTAAAGGTGTGCTCAATCGCTATCCCATCGAAATAGTAGGACTATTTAAGACAAGTAATCTGTCCTGTAACACAATGAAAGATCTCCTAAAAAAAATGTGTCAACAAAACAGAAATCAAAATGCAATGGCTGTGAAAACCTTCAAAAAATACTTATTTTAAAATGTTTTAAGTGTGATTTCACTAAACTATTTTTAATATGTTTGTGAATAATACCACATTAAATAGACAATAGAAACTGTTGGTTAAAAACAAAGGATACTAATAATAATTACCAACTATTTACACTTATTATCCAGTGTAAAAACAAGATAGTGCTCGTTCAATTTAGACCGACATATCGCAAAACAAGTTTTATTATCCTACATCATCGTATAAATGAGCGTTTCATTACCGTTCCTTTACAGTTCCCTTGGTGCCAGTCCTCTTCATGGCTTTCCATCATCGATTCGTGATTGAACATTGATTAAACATATTAAAAACTCTCATAAATTGGTCAATCACTCAGCGCAAGAATGGCGACAAATGATCAACAAACGAGGGCAATACATCGAAATGTCCTGTGCACCTCGAAACAACGGGTCCGTACGACCGCCGTAAAGCAGACAGCATCAACGGTAAAGTGGTAAGTACAAATTGCACATAAAATGTGGTTTTGAATGTGCAGTATAATATGTCATATTTTATGGCTTTCTCCTCAATGAACACACTTTCAAGTCCGTAGTCTACGTTTAGCGACACAGAAATAGTGTCAATAGTCACCTTTTTCTTGTGGATTTGCTTTAATGATTAAGCAAATGATCATTATGACATGATATAATAATTATTATCTGTAAGCACACATTATTTACAAAATCATACTGTTGCTACAATAAAACATACAGCTACATGTGCAATCAAATGCGATGCGTTTCGTTTGGCATAAATAAGAACCACTGTTTGCAATTGTTAACAACAACTCCTTAGCATAAACACAACGAACGGGTCAAGCACAACAGTCGGAAGGCGTGTGAATGCTTATGGCAAACAATTTTCAAACCAAAACAACAGTTACCTCACACCGCATTGCTGGGCCGGCCGCCATTCGGTGCGATGGTACAGCACGACGCCTCGCTTTGTATCAATTAAGTCTGCGGGCCTTTTGTTTTGTTAGATTTTACGACGTTTTACGTGATTCCTCGCAGCTTTCGTTAGGGCAACCCTCTGCTCAGTCGTAGATTAGCTGCCGGTGCCCAGCGAATGAATCGGTTTTGGAGGCACGTGCTTTCATCTATCGGCATACACCGTCTTCCTCTAACCAAGTGAGCACGAACTCAAAGCGAGCAATGAAAGTAAAAGTTTGTTCCAAACGTACGGCCTAGCCAAGGTAGCTTTCGTAACTTCCTTCACGCTACTTATAAAATTCTGAGAATCCTGTGGTACGTGGAACCTGACAAAATCATTTAATATATTTTGTTCATAATCGCAGCACGAACCAAACATGCCTTCTAACACTTTTCCTTTTATTTATTTCTTTTCCTTGCTATGTTTAGCTGCCTCCTGACATTACTGTGGTTTATGCTGTATTATCTTTGCTTTGCCTATTGTACGACCGAAGTAATCTCCTCAGCAAAGCATTCGAACCACGTGAAACAGCAAGAGTTGGTAAGCAACGATGAAAACTCCAACAATCTTGATCTTCCACATCCGATCGTCACGTTCCCAACGGATCATGCTGTAACCCAGCACGATAGTAGCTCGATGATATCACCAAGACGGCACAAAACGCGTCGAAAGGGCACTACTACCGGTGCAAACAATTCGCATCGTAGTAAACCGAAAAAACGGAAAAATGTCATGCAGATGGCGCTGCAATCAGCCGCACGGAAGGGACTGGAAGCAATGATCGAGCTATACGATCGAGCGGAACCGAATCTTCTTAAACGAGGTACTAAACTTGCACGAAAATAATTTAATCTGCATCTAACTCTAACGTGTTTGTCTTACAATTTTAGGAGCCGTATTGGACGCGAACGACCCTGGAGCATTGTTAGCACAATTTAGTGCTTCGAACCAAACGGAAATGGATGCTAAAGCTGCCTACGCAACACTGATCGCAGCAAAAACATTCAAAGAAAGGTATAATTGATGCATGATTTGGTAGATATTTTTAAATCTGACTCCGATTATCTTCACCATTGACATTATTTTGCTATTGTGACTGATACATCGTCCATGGTCGGGCATATTTATGTTCAAATATTACGTGTCTATGCTAGTAATACAAATTTATGCTAGTCGTAAATTTAAAGGTTATTGTTAACGACGGCAATACTAAATTTAAATCAAAATTTTGCCACGTATGTCCCAAGGACAAACGATATAGCTGGTAGAAGGCCTTATGGGTTTTATGGGCGATGAAACAATATAATTGTTGTGTAGCCAATATGCGCCGCTATAATACAGTGGGCAAGTCATCGCATCGAGGAGATCATATCACATGCACAATCGCATGTACATCGTGGTAGATTGCTAACAGTCCATCGTTTATCGTTTAGCTATAGTTGATTTAGATGTCCCTCCTAGAGTGTTCAATAACCAGAAAAGATTAGGAACTAAACTTAGAGGACGGCGATGGCACTTAAATTTAATTTGTGTTGGATGTTATTTCACTGACATCATCCTAATAATTTCAACTAGGCTTTAAGTTGATCATGGGCATTGTATTAATCTTTATGCATGTTGTGTCACTATTTATTATAGTTAATTAGGTTCTTACTTTGAAGACCACAATTAGGGGCAATGGCTGGCTAATCACTTTGTTGACTATAAAAAGCTTATGTTTGAATACTTGCGGTTAGATACATTTTTCCTGCAAAGAGTTACAGGTCTTCTAGTCTAAATGTTAAACACGGCCAAACACTTTCTTGTATTTTTTTTTCGCACAAAGAATGACTCCGATAGTGCATATCTCTGCTGCTGATAGTGTCAAAGTGTCAAAATGGATGATATGACACCGAACTTGTCAAAATTGTACCAGAGTATCATGCTTTCTTGGTATAGCGAGTCTTTTGCAGCAGTTGAAACTCAGTAAAAACATATAAAAGGGCAAGGACTGTGACAAGGTGCAACCTCGATTATGGATGATTGTACAAAGGACAATGTACCGAAGAAAACTGATGTCCAGCAATGATCCTTTTCAATTTTAATGTCAAATTTTGACAAAAAGATGCATCATGTAAATGCATAAATAATATAATTAAATGTTAACTAAAATAGTTAACACCTTGAAGATGTTTGAAAAAATATAACAATTTAATCCTTATCGTAAGGAACACACTTGAAGTTATTCGACTTCGTTTTAAATTACTTAGTCATCAACCCTTTTTTAAATTATTTTAAATCTTGTATAGGATGTGTTTTAATGTTTTAAAATTGATGAAATGATTGCCAAATCATTGGGGCGGCCCGGTGGTGATGCGACAGCGGCGCCGGTCTTCACACGGCAGGACCGGGGTTCAAGTCTCATCTGGGCCGTTCCCCCATAGTGAGGACTGGCTATCCAACTATGCGGTAGCAATAAGTCTAGTAAGCTAAAAATGGTAGGCATGACCTGAGAGGTCTTTAGGTCAAGAAATAAGAAGAAGAAGATTGCCAAATACGGAAGTTTGGACATGACAATTTAAAAGGAAATTCATATGTATTAGTTTGCTCTGCGTCTTATTTGATTTCTAGCTGCTATATGTATTAATAAGATAATTTATAAAAAGAAAGTTTTTATTTGGATATTAGATGCAACGATGATTGTAATGCTTCATCGAATAAAGTTGATATAGAACAAGAAACGCTGCATACATAAATCTCATACGGCACGTAGCACAACTATGCCTTAGAGGAGCACTTTTCCCGTACATATATACGTGATCATTACAAACACAACGATATTCATGTACTTAAAAGGGCACAAAAACAAATAATTTTATGATAGCCGCAAAATAGCAGCGGCTATTTTGGGTTAATTCATTTGTAAGGGCAAACCACGAATTAGTCGTGCGCTTGCTTTGCTAACACTCACGTACGCGACCACAAGCACAACTGCCATCACCGTTCTACATTTTGTATGCACAACATTGCTCCCTTTGTATTGACATATTGATATAATGTTCGGGATAATTTCGATTAAATGTGCGACCCTGTGCCCGCTCGGTGGGCCATCCCCATGCACGTTCGACCCAGAAAGCATAGCCCGGTAAAAGAAAACAACAATCAGTGTACCTGGCGAGCTGACGGGACATTGCTCCCTTTGTATTGACATATTGATATAATGTTCGGGATAATTTCGATTAAATGTGCGACCCTGTGCCCGCTCGGTGGGCCATCCCCATGCACGTTCGACCCAGAAAGCATAGCCCGGTAAAAGAAAACAACAATCAGTGTACCTGGCGAGCTGACGGGAAAACCGTACCCCATGGTATCGATATACCATGAAAACATAAGCCGATAGCGTCTGCCTGGTGCAAGCACGATTTGTTGCACGATTGTTGCCGCTGCGAAACAAAACCACCGACGACTACGCACTGGCGCAATAGAAGGGCACACTTTAATGTTCGGGCGTCGTCTTCGCACCATTGCATATCGACGCAAATGCTGCGCCAGCCGCTGTGTGTGCTGCATATTGATTACCGAGCGAAACCATAACACGTTCACCCACCCCCAAAGCCAAAGCAAAATAATGAATGATCGGTTCGCGAAGGAGTTCAACAATTTCGGTGTTTGTTTTGGGGCCAACACTCATTTGTTTCATAATTAATTGTATGGGCACGGTAGGCGAAGGGTCTACGGCTAGAAGAGACAGGCGAGGCTGTTTTCGTTTGCACAATTAGTAAACATGGTGTATTAGTATTCAAATATCTGCACAACTTTTAGCTGTAGTTGTAGTCGAACCAGTGAAGCTACTGGAGGGCGCCCGATAGCGATGGCCGGAACGACGTTATGGTTATTTAATTACGCACAATTGTGTTGCTCCAGTTGCCAAGTGGTCTCAATATGTTCGGTCCGCTCGACATGCGTCAATAGAATGGGTATTGAACTTGCATTTGCATATAAGGGATTATTAACCTCGAAACATGGTTTAGTGTTCGGAAATTAACATATTATGTATGATTATTCTATATTAA
>KZ062705.1:90714-115690 GCA_002091835.1 Anopheles maculatus
TTGAAGTTATTCGACTTCGTTTTAAATTACTTAGTCTTCACCCCTTTTTTATTATTTAAAATATTTAAAATATTTTAAATTATTTTAAATCTTGTATAGGATGTGTTTTAATGTTTTAAAATTGATGAAATGATTGCCAAATCATTGGGGCGGCCCGGTGGTGATGCGACAGCGGCGCCGGTCTTCACACGGCAGGACCGGGGTTCAAGTCTCATCTGGGCCGTTCCCCCATAGTGAGGACTGGCTATCCAACTATGCGGTAGCAATAAGTCTAGTAAGCTAAAAATGGTAGGCATGACCTGAGAGGTCTTTAGGTCAAGAAATAAGAAGAAGAAGATTGCCAAATACGGAAGTTTGGACATGACAATTTAAAAGGAAATTCATATGTATTAGTTTGCTCTGCGTCTTATTTGATTTCTAGCTGCTATATGTATTAATAAGGTAATTTATAAAAAGAAAGTTTTTATTTGGATATTAGATGCAACGATGATTGTAATGCTTCATCGAATAAAGTTGATATAGAACAAGAAACGCTGCATACATAAATCTCATACGGCACGTAGCACAACTATGCCTTAGAGGAGCACTTTTCCCGTACATATATACGTGATCATTACAAACACAACGATATTCATGTACTTAAAAGGGCACAAAAACAAATAATTTTATGATAGCCGCAAAATAGCAGCGGCTATTTTGGGTTAATTCATTTGTAAGGGCAAACCACGAATTAGTCGTGCGCTTGCTTTGCTAACACTCACGTACGCGACCACAAGCACAACTGCCATCACCGTTCTACATTTTGTATGCACAACATTGCTCCCTTTGTATTGACATATTGATATAATGTTCGGGATAATTTCGATTAAATGTGCGACCCTGTGCCCGCTCGGTGGGCCATCCCCATGCACGTTCGACCCAGAAAGCATAGCCCGGTAAAAGAAAACAACAATCAGTGTACCTGGCGAGCTGACGGGAAACCCGTACCCCATGGTATCGATATACCATGAAAACATAAGCCGATAGCGTCTGCCTGGTGCAAGCACGATTTGTTGCACGATTGTTGCCGCTGCGAAACAGAACCACCGACTACGCACTGGCGCAATAGAAGGGCACACTTTAATGTTCGGGCGTCGTCTTCGCACCATTGCATATCGACGCAAATGCTGCGCCAGTCGCTGTGTGTGCTGCATATTGATTACCGAGCGAAACCATAACACGTTCACCCACCCCCAAAGCCAAAGCAAAATAATGAATGATCGGTTCGCGAAGGAGTTCAACAATTTCGGTGTTTGTTTTGGGGCCAACACTCATTTGTTTCATAATTAATTGTATGGGCACGGTAGGCGAAGGGTCTACGGCTAGAAGAGACAGGCGAGGCTGTTTTCGTTTGCACAATTAGTAAACATGGTGTATTAGTATTCAAATATCTGCACAACCTTTAGTTGTAGTTGTTGTCGAACCAGTGGAGCTACTGGAGGGCGCCCGATAGCGATGGCCGGAACGACGTTATGGTTATTTAATTACGCACAATTGTGTTGCTCCAGTTGCCAAGTGGTCTCAATATGTTCGGTCCGCTCGACATGCGTCAATAGAATGGGTATTGAACTTGCATTTGCATATAAGGGATTATTAACCTCGAAACATGGTTTAGTGTTCGGAAATTAACATATTATGTATGATTATTCTATATTAAAACAAACGTTCAACGTAATACTTCATTGTGGAGCTTCTTGCTTTAAGCTTTTCGAACACTTTAGCGGTGCACTTCGGTAAGCGCAGTTAAAGACAAAGAAGGTCTATTATCATGCAACAATGTTGCTGCTGTGCTGCTGGGTTCATCGCCACATCTTGCGTACCACTCGCTAATGCACTTGTTGGCTGTCTGTACGTTATTTGCATAGTTCACAGGCTCCCATTATTAAAAAACTAATTGAACGACATGAAATACTGACATACCGCAAAACACTTATTAGTCGTGCGAAAGTTCAAACAGTGATGGAATGCTGTTTCGCTTCAGCCACAAAATCGGCATGATGAAAGCAAGAATCTTCCCGTTTTTTGCAACCATGTGTTTCGCCCATCACCCACACTCCATACATCGAACCTCTAGCAAAACCTTTTGCAACTCCACGATGCACGATGGATAATCCCCACCGGGACACAATGGACAACTTTCTCGCAACGCAATTACATGGTCTTTCTGCTGTTTTTCTCTGCAACTATATCAAACCAAACCAAACTCGGCCAAAGGGCACATCGCTTGCTTTGTGTCCTGCTTTTTGCATCGACAAATTGAGATGGACAGCTACCGGGTACGGTGGACAGTTTTGCATGCCATGCCAAACCAACCACCCGTTCCGCGTGCAAGCATTCGATGTTGGTGAAATTTCTTTTCAACACGTTCCTAGCGCATCTCCATAGTTGCCAGTTGCCGGGCCCGTACCGTTGAACATTTTCCACCGACCGATTTCGTAACGTGGCACCCGCTGTCAAAGAGTGCGAAGAGCCACAACCCGTCCGTCTTCTTGTCGTGGTCCATCTTCGAAGATATTGAGTAATAGGAGGTAGCTTTTTATTATGCGATTACCACTGGTCGCGTACCGAGAGGCACAGGCAGTAACCGACACGCTCATCGACATGGAATTTCTCGCGGGCGCGCGGGAAAGCTGGCCCTACACAATGGTAGCTCATCTTAAGGCAGCTGATAACCGGCAGCTGATGGCTTGTTGAAGCAAAACATTTCAACTATTTCCACCTCGGTTTAGCAACTGTGGGCTTAGAGATGTTGCGTATGAATGAAATTAAATGTAATGTTATATTAAAATACCCGACAGCTTTCATCTACCATATTGTGGTGAACTTGTCACAATTTATTGTAATAAAAAAAACAAACCAACGAAGATAAACAAATTGCTGAAGAAAAATGAAAATCAAAAACGGAACAGAAAAGGCAGGTTTGAGGCATCATTCCTGCAAAAACCTGCTGTAGTAATCTACATCTGAAGAAGGCTTTTATTCATACCACACCAACCATGACTTGGAAACATGGAACGAACGATCTCTCACAACCAAAAAACCTTCTGATAATAAGAGATTAATAAAATCCTACTAATGGTCAACAAGATTGCAGTAAAGTGCAATGAGACAAATCGGGATCTTTTTGTCTTGCGATGGGAACCGTACCACTTCAGCTACTGAGTGAGGATCACTGATTGCTCTTTTTTTTAACAAAATAATTGACTTTTGCCAGTAATCGCAAATGCTCGCATGTATTTGAAATCTTTCAAGATCTTCTCAGAAATTAGATGTTCCGCTGATATAGCTAAATAATGATTGCACGTTAGAGATTAATTCAAAAACTTCTATTTCTATCGTTTTCTGAAGCCAATTAAGAATCTCACTATCGGAAAGACATGATCCCTGGATCAAAGTTTCACAACAGTGAAACCACTAGCCTGGATTAAGTTGAATTTCTTTGCCAATCACTGCTATATTTGACGGATCATACAAGTCTTTCTTCAGAAGCGTGAAGTCAGTCAATTATATAGATAACTTGTAGCCCTATCGAGATATCAACTCATTTCAGTTGTGTGAAATGAGCAAATATAACCAATTTTACAAAAAAAAAAAAACAAAACGATTTAGCCATCAATTAGATTGATATTGCTATTTCGAGTTGTGCTAAAGAATAGCTTAATTTGCATGATAGTTAGTCATAAGCAACACAACTGTCAGTGTTTTGTTGATCAATTGTTACAAAATCATAAGCTTTTCTCATTAAATAAACGAACCTAGCTTGAATGTTTCAAAGCGTCTCAGTGCCGTATTGTTTTGCTATCGGCTAAACACTTTCTTTTCACAAAACACATTTTTCCCATGGCACTGTTGCAGTGTTGCCTTTGCGTACCGAATAATTGTGCTTTTCCTCAATTCCGTTTGATGAAGGCACATCTAATCAAACTCATAACTCCCACACTCTTCAGCATTATTGTATGAAGCGTAAGCAAACAAAGTACAATACAATACACAGCCACCAGCGTAAACTTTATGCATCTCAAGCGTCACGCGGGACCACTGATGATGAAGAAGAAAAATTAATGTTTAAAAGTGATTTGATAACTAAACTCCTCCAACCGTACACACGCACCCACAAACACACCAGCAGTATAATAACAATGCAAAACCCACACGAATCACAACCTTTTTTTTGTGATTGTTTTGATTTTCATTTTTGGCGTGCATGCCCGGTTGGGGTCCCCCGGAATATCTCCGTCGTTTCTTTTGGCAACGCTACACTAACGCAACCCCGCTCAAGCATATGCCGCTGCCTGGTAGGTACACCTTGCCGTTACACAATGCACCACAACCGAACCAAACCAAAAAGCCCATCGAACACGGCAAACAAATAAAGAGACTGACGATGAGAACCCGACTTTCTCATATGCCTGCCACGGGTACGGTGGAACAAACAAACAGGCGGAAAAAAGCGTGCGAGAAGAAAAACAGACGAATCCATCACGCAAATATCTTACTAAGCTTCGCCGTAAAACAGCAAAAGACAGCGAGACTTTTCACACCCCAACATTGTCTGCGGGTGCGGGTGGCTTAATCTTCGAATGATGCAGAAGAGGAAAAAAAACGTGGAGAGAAAAACGACAACATAACAAAATGAAATTATGACAGTCCCGGCTTGTTTTTTGAGGGTGGCTCATTTGGTGATGCTTACATGCCCGGGCAGGTTTTGTGAGAACAATCGAGCAGAGATCGCGGCAAGAGAAACCTAAGGGAAGCATAAGTTTGATTACGGTGTGTGTGTGTGTGCCTTATGGAAGGCCGCAACGGTAGGTCTAGGCAAGATGATTCCATTATTAAGTAAGCAGCGCAAGAGTTGTAAAGTTAAGGGCTTGTTTCATCATGAAGCCAAAGTAAAGATGTGATGTAAAATCCCAATCACGCCCTCAAAGCCTGTGAAGAACGAATCTCTTCTGGCTGGTTCTTAGGCTTAGGTTCCTATTACTTAAATAAACTCATGCGCTCAGAAAGCATGGCAAACTATTAACAATTCATAATTTTCCAACTCCAAACACACCTCCCGTGAAGCTTTCTGTCCAGTCCTACACACCAAGGGCTTCCGCGTCATGTTGTGTCACCCATAATGGCGGTTTCGTTCCCTCTCGTGCTGCCGTCGCCATGATTCACCGAATGCTCTTGATGCATTTATAATGTTTCATTTTGTCTTTTGATTCCGAGTTGCAAAAAAAGCACAGGCTATAATTTACACCTTTCAACAATCGACACACTACCGGCATTACACCTATACACACACACACACTTAATCAACACTGCCTCCAGCCGCTATGTCAACCCAGTTTGTATCGCTTCTCATAACGATTCGGACGATTGGGACTGTAGAGGTACAATTTACTTTTGATTGGTACCATTTCTACGATTGATTGGTGTGCAATCGAATCGGTAGCAGCCAAGCAAATACAGTGCCAGCTGGCGATCGAACATGTGGAGCAGGCGCAGACATCCGGTGGAATTAGTCGACCGATCGTTCGTAAAAACAAATCAAAGCTCACGCCCTACGGCAATTCTGCGGTAGGGTTTGATAAAAACGGTTTGATGGTTCCTTCCTGGACCACGGGCGCAGGAGAAACCGTACATTATATGATTAGTGTTATGTCGAAGATGATTAACGGTTTGCCGTTCGATACCAATTTCCAGGTCGCGACGTTTTAATGCTGTTATTTGCATTTCCGCATGAGTTGGGAACGAGCTCCCAATTAATTGGGTATTTTGACAGCGTTGTTTCAAACGAGATTTTGTTGGCGTGTATT
The DNA here is from genome assembly GCA_002091835.1 of Anopheles maculatus. Taxonomy (NCBI): domain Eukaryota; kingdom Metazoa; phylum Arthropoda; class Insecta; order Diptera; family Culicidae; genus Anopheles; species Anopheles maculatus. The sequence continues at coordinate 96,558 of KZ062705.1, forward strand.
TAATGCATCTTAAGATGTAGAGTTATCTTCCGTATAATCAGTACCAGGGTCTTGATTTCAACTTTTCGGGAAATATGGTTTGCGTCCTATGAGAAACTTGTATTTTGTAGTGAGTTTTAATTCAGAATGATTTATTTATAAGCACATACATTTTAAACTAACGAAAAATGGAATCGCTTAGCCCCAGCAATAGATTATGCTGGCATGCTGCTGAAGTTCGTTCTCTAAACTGATCACGGTCGAGTACCTTTGTGTGCCAGTTGCTTTATGTTCCATGCCGCTGTATATATGAATGCCCTAACGAGACTTTAAGGGCAGGGATGCCCGTTGCTAGTCTCATCACATAATAAGAGTATAATATGTACTAGCTTCAGTAAGAAAGTCATTGTGCCGCACAAAGAGATCGTTATTATGACAGATCCTCTACTGTTTCTGCACATAACCAGGACCAATAGTCCTTGCATCTAAAGCACAATCGTTTATCGGCGAAACTTCTTTTTTTGACACTACAATAACGAGGGCCTGTCAGTTAATTGGTAAATATCAACTTAAACACATCTCTGTAGCATTAGTATAACGTGCTTTGAAAAACATAATATTGCTTCTCAATCATTACTTCCTCGATTGGTTTGTGATTTTTGTTAGAAAGATGATACAATACCACGCACTCGTGGCTGCCGTAACACTGCTCCTCAGAGACCCCCTTCAAACGGTCAACCCTAACCATCAAAAGACACTTTTACTACTCCCACAGTTCCCAGTATGCTGCTTTCCAATAATAGCACTCCAAAAACGAGTCAAACCGGTGTGTGATTCAATGATGCAAATGGCGAACATCTTCACCGTCACCATCTCCCTCCGCCCATCCAGTACTATCGAAGCCTGGGGAGAAGCATCACCATCGATTGGAGTACCGTTCGAACTCTTGGATCATGATGAGACAGTGACCATGTGTGTGAAGCAAAAAATAGAGAGAAAAAAAAACTGCATGCTATAAGACCCGCAGCCACCGAGCCCCAATCCAGCATGTGTTACGGACACCGAAGCCCAAAAAGCCGGCTCGTCCCATCGCTGCGCCAGCTCGTGTTCGATGAATTAATTCTCACCTTATGTAAGCCTATGCGCGAGCACTTTCTCCCACACTGTGTGTGCACAGTTTTCGGAGGAGTGATTTTAAGCTTTTGCTGCTCTCCCAGACCGTGATGAGCTCTGTGCGTTGATTTCTGATAACCTCCCCATGGCCCAGGGTGGCGTACAGACGTACTGAAAAAAACAGGTTATGGATGGACCTGAATCTCTTCATAACCTTTTTTTTTTACTTTGCTTCTCCCATCAGGAACGATCTTCGCCCGTGCGACGGAGGGAATCCTACGTTACGTTATGTGGCGGAAGTATCATGTTGCAGACGGTATAGCTTTTTCCATAGTTAGGTAGCTCTTACTGCTTCATTTCCTGCACTGGAAGCGATGGGAGGTGGTGGAGACGGGAACTATACCTACCGAACGGGTAGATACGCATTGACTACGCCGACCGTAACCCAAGCAATCCCATCCATAGACGACAGCTCTTTCGGCTGTTTTTGGAGAAACCACTCGACAAACCATGCAAATCGTTCGCTTTTTTAGGCTACATCCTCTCGAACTTTTTGAAGAGGATCTTCAGTTTTGTTCACTAGCTTTTTTCCAATCTGTTGGTTGTGTCATACTATCGCATGGTTTGATGCAATAAATAGATCACCAGGTATAGCTTTCGTTGGGAACACTGAAAAGCTCTATGTTTGATAATGTTTAATTCAACAGAAAAAGGCAATATGTATGCGGCAGAATGGTAAACAAGTAACGATCATGAGGTCAAATGATCAATACAAAATATTCACATTTGCTTGCGATAAATAAATGTTAGCTTTGTGGTTGGCTAACGAGTAGCAACACCTTGGAAAGTAAACCAAGTAGTAAGCTGCATATGAAGATGGTGAAAGCTGTTAAATGTAAACTTCACGAATCAATGCTAAAATTATGGTTGTTTCTTCAATGCAGTAATAAATAATTGAATATGCTTCATAATATGAAAAAGCTAACATTAGGATATAATAAACGTTCCTGTGAATATTTTTTTAAACAAAACAGGTAAAAAAACTAGCCCAAGTAAAATTAACAGCAATTCCGATTGATCAGCGAAATGTTATGTGGGATAGGAATAATAGTAATAATCACTCGGTCCAAGACGAGGTTACTTTCGGAAGCACTCGTTAGGTAGAAAGATCGCATCTCGTCTGCATAATTGCATTAGTTGCGCTCCGATTTGGTGGCCAAAAAATAGGAACCACACACACACACGCACACACGCGCTAACACTTTTCACCCACTCTCGAAGGCAACCTAATTGATGCATTCGATGTGTTTTCCACCGATTAAGCCCCACTCTGCCGGCCACCGCAACCAAGATCCGATCCGTACGACCTGATTTGGCCTTTCTTTTCCTCCACCATATTCATTAGCTTCCCCACCTTTCCGTCCAAAAAGTACCAACGGCCCCACAAGACTCAAGACGCTTTCTATTTCCGGCCGACTTGCCGAATCCGGCGCCCGGTCCTCCTAAAGCCACCTCTCGTTGCGGATGTGCTGCGAAGGTAGAAAGTAGTTTACTCCAAGTTTCCTGCGTTGACCGCAGCATCCGTACCAAGGCTGCAACGGCTATTGCTTACCTTGCAAACACTTTCCAACCAAATGGAGAACCTTCGACAGGAAGGCTTTATACGACCGGCGTCACAGGCTTTCTCGCACTCTGGTGCTGCTTTGGATTTCACTTTACGATCTGATACCCATCTCATTGCACCGGCGTGTGGGGCAAAGGAAGCGAAAAAAAGCAAGACGATCGCAAACAATTGCCCCAGTACCAGGCATAGGCATGTTATGTTGCAGTCTTCCTGCCTGCCTGAGATACTTTCTCAATTTGCTCGTTGTTCAAAGTTCATGATCTCTCGCGGCGTAAAGGTCTTGGACTTTCTTTTCTCCTGCAAAACCTACGGCACATGGGAGACGCCGTCACCGTCTGTTGGGCGACGGGTGCTCGAAAGCCCACGGCGGCCAGTGACCCAAAAAAGTCAACGAAACCATGGCTGATGGGGCTGAGGGGCTGTCCGTCCCAAGGACTGTTTAAACGTTTCCCACCCGGACGGATGGGCGGATTGATTTAATTGAATGTGATCGTTTGTTTGCCCGATCGCTTGACGCACAGTTCGTGGAGAGGTTCGATGCAAACGAGGGATTTTGCCAGATTGATGGATGTGGTTGTGTCAGGCTACCTGTCAGCTGCTGAAACATGATTGAATACACTAGCAATGGGAAGAGAACTGCGCTCGCAGTAGACATACAGTAGAAGAAAGTGTTGTTTGCGATTTGATATGAACCAATAAAGTACGGTGCACTATTTTTAAATGCATCAATATTGTTTAAAAATAATTAACACTCTTGAAATAAATTGTTAGTCGACATATCTATTAACAACACTATTTTCTACAATGAAATACTCATTATATCGAAATATCGACGTTATAACGAGTTAACGAGAGAAACCACCAAATGCAAGCTCGCATCTGATCGACCCTCTAGCCTGCGGGCATTGGCAGGAGAAATTGGACAGAAACCCCAAACAGCACGTACACCACCACGTGTGCCAGTTTGCCTGGGACGAATAACAAACAGTCCGACCTCCACTCCGCATCGTGTCGTTGCGCATCGCCAATCGGATCGAAACTGAATCTCGATCAACCCTGATCTCGACTCGCGTGCAGCCAAAACGCGCCTTGCACAAAAATAGCGATGGTTTTGGTTTCGGGATCACCGACGTCAAGTTCAGTAAAACGAGACCTTTCTGTCAACTGCGCGGCGATTTACTTGGCACTATCTGCGGAATTTCAATTTCACTCACTGTGTCGCACAGCGAGCATCAAAAATTGATGAGGTCGCCCTACACTGAAGACTTACGGTTTGTTTACATTCGTCCTCATTGCCAGTGGACGGGCGGGCGAAAGAAAGTAGGGAAGTGTTAAGGAAGGTCAAATAATATCGCGAATCGGTGCAGTTACAATGTGTAATACTTCACCATGAGAAGTAAAATAATGGTCTTATAGGGGAAGCCAAAGCGAATGATAGCAAGACTTCCTTTTGTTATTGTTTCTCCCATCAATGCTACAAAATCAATCACCTCAAAAACCCGATCGTATGAAAAACAAACGCTCTATTTTAAATTAGCAAAGAAAGGAAACCGGAGCAGTCCGTGACGAAACCGAACCGGGTAGCCTAATGAACAACAACGTTTCTCCAAAAAAAAAACTGCCATCCGAGCCAAACATTTAGTTCGTCATAGTCACCAAATCGAGTCGATTTAATTTTCTTTACTTTGTGACCTAACAGAAAAAAAAACTCTAAAAACCCAATAATGGTACAGAGCGGCATGAGAAAATGGCAACAATGGGAAAAAAAAACTCTCAAAACGACATCACACACAACTCGGAAACTTAAAAGCGTAAGACATAAAAAGAAAATTTATAAAGACGACTCCTCCGGCAGAAGGAACAGATGAAAACACACACACAGTGGTAAACAAAAAATACGCTAAAAAAGAGAAACTGCAACGCGAACAGGTCGTCGGTGTCGCGGTTCACGATTGCGATCGTAAGACGTGATCGGTCACTTTCCCTCGTGGTTGGTGTACGCTTGCTGTCTACCCCTTTATGCCGTGGAATGGGTCGTAAAGCATTAATTCCGGTTCACCAACCGTTTCCGTAGGCCCGGTAGACATAACCGAGTGACAGTCGCGTACGAAAACGGCAACGGTTTGATGAACGCACACGAGTAAATGTTGTACCTAAGAGCGATAAAAAAAACAATCCAGCAAATAGGAAAGCTTCCAGAGAAAATAGGCAATTCAAGAAAATTTTTGTGTGATTTTTTACTTTCGGGATTGTTTTTTATTTTCTTCCCGCTAATAACACCTGTGTTGAGGAAATGGTGCGGTTGGGCGTCACATACGGGTTGACAATTCCGTTCACGCATCACCACCTGCTTTCCACCATTCGTCAAATAAATGTGGAACAGTGCAAAGAGCAGACAGATCGACCACTTAGCAAGATGTGTCATCTCGTAGAAGGAGATGGATTGTCGATCGTGCGCGGTTTCAGGTGTCGCGCATCTTACTATCTTCTTCTGCACATGTATAGTTGAGGGTTTATTTTTTCCTTTCTTGTGGCTTAATTCACGGCAAACTTAAAAAGAAAACTTACACGATCGTTCAGGGATCGTCCTCCCTGTAGAGCACGGTGGTAGACACGGTGCAAAGAGCAAAGCGTTAGGTTAGGGAAAAGAAAACCACATTGAACCCCCTCCACAGTTCATCACGGCCGGTGGAAAGTGGCCACGATGCTGCGCAGAATGGTGTGCAAGGTGCAAAAGGCGGGGAGTATCGAATCGGAAGCGATCGTCCGCTCGCGCGCATCCATGGCGTGGTGGAAAACTTTATAAATACGATCGTCACGATGGTAAGCCATGTCAGTGTGGTTCGAGGTTCGTTGCAGTGTGGTTCGTCGCAAGCCACTCGAAAGAGCGAGTTGAATCAAGAGTGGGGACAACGTAACCTAGAAAAAAAACGTACGCCGTGTTCGAAATGCAATTAATGTGGCACCGATCGAGGGTGAAAGTGAAAGCACCGCACAGTGCACGCAACTCCGGTTATGATAATTCGCGGGTTGAAGTGATCGTGAACGACCGAATCCAACAGAACAGAACTGTTAACACATGAGCTTTAAACCAGTGGGTCTTACTAACAATGTGATTTTTTCGTGAATTTCTCTCACTTGCGATACGTACGTGTGACAGCACCAACGTCGAGTATGTTGCGATCGGTCGACAAGCGCCGCCGAAAATTTCGCTGAAGAAAACCCCGCTGGAAAAGTTATGTCCGTCGCGGGAAGCACCACGCTGTGTGCCGGCTAGTTTGCGCTACCGAACGCACGATGGAACGTGCAATAACGCTCGCCGACCGCGCTGGGGATCGGCCCAGATGCCGTTTCATCGGTTTCTGGCTCCCGAGTATCAAGACGGCGTCGAGGGAATACGGTAAGTGAAGCAGTGATAACAAGTTGTTAGATTTTAAATGAGAGATGTGTGTTATAAATGTTAGTGAGAAGTTTACCATTTTTTGGTGAAAACTACTAGTTGAAAAAGAAAAAAATGCATGTGAAACAAAGATTTATGGAAAAGTGTTAAAAACAAACGAGAACAAAGTAACTAAACTTGTGAACCACAAAGCATTAAAATATTTGATCAAACCGCTAGTTACTAGTTAGTATTGTTTATTTGTGTAACTTTGAGTAATGTGATATGAAATTGAAATAGATCAACTTCAGAAGTTTGTAAACCGCAACACAAAAGTCCCACCAATTATGTGGATTACTAATCTATCCACCCTTTTCTCCTCATGCAGTCGGTCCGTAACGGGTGCAACGCTACCCTCGGCCAGATTCGTCAGTCTCGTGGTCCATGGTTCCCGCAACGAGGAAGCACCTGTGACGATGATGTTGGCTCTCTGGGGACAGCTGATTGACCACGACATCACAGCCACTGCTCAGCCACGCAGCATCAACGGTTCCACGCCGCGTTGCTGCAACGGTGGCGAAGAAAGCACCCATCCGTCCTGTTTGCCGATCAAAGTCCCGCAAGACGACCCCTGGCTATCGCATCTGGGAGTACGCTGCTTGGAATTTCTCCGCTCAGCCCCAGCCCAACGACGCGACTGTCTTCTCTCCTGGCGGGAGCAAACGAATCAGGCCACCTCCTTCCTCGATGCATCGCCAATCTACTCGAGCAATCCGCGTTCGTCGGACAATGCACGGATCTTCCGTAACGGTATGCTGCTGTTCGGACGTGGTCCACCCCACGAGGACGTTTGCCTTCGGGCGGCCCTGGCGAATCAGTGCATACGGCCCGGTGACAGTCGCAGCGGTGAGCAACCGGGGCTGCTTATGATGCACATGATATGGGTGAACGAGCACAACCAGATGGCCACGCGTCTGTCTGACATTAACCCACACTGGAGCGACGAGAAAGTGTACCAGGAAACGCGGCGCATCGTTGGGGCACTTTTCCAGCACATCACCTATCGCGAGTTTTTGCCGCTGGTGTTGGGCAAGGAGGTATGTCGGTTGTTCGACTTGGAACTGGAAACGAGTGGCTACTATCGGAACTATGACGGTAACGTGAACCCAACCATAGCCAACGAATTCTCGGCCGCTGCATTCCGATTTGGACACTCGCTTATCCAGAGCACGTACATGCGTGCGGACCGGCATCACCGTTTCATCGCCAACAATGTCAGTCTGCACGAGGACACGTCCGAGGGTGATTTCGGAGGTCCGGGTTCGTTGCATCGGTTGCTGCGTGGAATGGTCAACCAGCGGGCACTGAAGCGAGACGAGTTCATCACGGCCGAGCTGACTAACCATCTGTTCCAGACGAAAAGTAAGTGCGTCGCAGAATGAGCTTGGTTTGCGTGTCTTGATCAAATGTAAGGTTTGGAAAATTTTTACTTACATACAAGTTTCTATTTATTTTCCTGCTCAGGTTTCCCGTTCGGTCTCGATTTGGCTGCAATTAACATCCAGCGAGGTCGTGACCATGGGCTTCCGGCGTACGTCAACTGGCGTGGTCCTTGCGGTCTATCAACTATAAAGGATTGGTCCGATTTGGAGCGTGTCATGGGTCCAGCGTCAACAAACCGTTTGCGGAAGGCTTATCGTACCGTTGATGACATTGACTTGTTTGTCGGCGGTTTAGCTGAACGGCCGGTGGTTGGTGGAATTGTGGGGCCAACGTTCTCCTGCATCATTGCCCAACAATTTAGCAATTTACGAAAAGGCGATCGGTTTTGGTACGAAAATCCGGGCTTTGAGTCTTCGTTTACGCCTGCCCAGCTCGAATCAATTCGGCAGGTAGCATTTTCGCAAGTCCTGTGCCGCGCACTGGGTGGTGGCGGGACGCTGCAACCGTTTGTGTTTCTTCCGTCCGACTTTGGTCAGAATGAAAGACTTCCATGCGAATCGAGACTGATGGCTCCCATCGATCTGACGCCATGGAAAGAACGTGACCCATTTAATAACGATACCGGCGACGAAGACGAGGACGACGACGACGACGACAACGACGAAGAGGACGAGGACGATGACGGACCGACTCCGGGCAACGGAACCGTACCTACAGCCGACCAAGCGACTGCACAATCCTCGACCTTCTCCTCAACTACGACCACTACACGTACCAGAAACCTCAAGTAACGTCATCAACAAAGTGGACCTCATAACGAACGGTAATACTGGTGTGCAACCGAACCGACAGAGACCTCACTCTTCGACGTTAACAGTGGGACCAACCGTTATTATAAGCAACAAAGTAGACCTGACACCGACATCCAACAGACCAGCTTCTCCTAGTGGACAGTCTTCGACTCCGACGGTCATAGATCACAAACTAGACCTGAAGGTGACTACGAAACCTACTCAGAAACGCAAACCTACTCGAAAAACGACTACCAAGAAACGACCAACATCGTCCGGCACCAGACCATTAGTGACCAGCAATCTGGACTTTTCCGCATCACGCAATACAAACGGAACAATTGCTTCAGACGAACAACCTACCGACCGGCAAGAACTTGTACGCACGAGACGAGCATTGAACAAAGTTAGGGATGCGGACGCACGTTACGGATACTATCAAACACCTTCTCCACCACCCGATTACAATGACTACGACGAGGATTACAATACGGACTACGAGCCACCACCACCGTACATTGCCTATGGCTATCACCGACCAACTACTACGACGACGACGACGACCACAACGAAACCACCACCGTACGGGTACTATTCTCCATATGGAGGAGGCTATTACACAGCTCCACCGACGCCACCTCCTCCCCCTCCTCCACCCAACCCTTACTTCGACACCCGCAGACCATTACGAACGACGACACCGCGACGCAGACTCTCGGACAAGCTTACGCTAAACGCCGACCTACCACAGCACGCACCGCAGCGACCACGAACATCGACGTTCAGACCTCCGACCGACAATAACTTTCACAAGACACCATCCAATAAACCATTCAAACAACCCTCTCTAGCACAAACTTCTGTCTTTTCTGTGGACTTTAAAAGCCTACCCCCCACTGGTAGCCGTAGCCTATCCACTAACAGCAGTAGAACTTCACACCATTCTGTCTCTACAAATGCTACTAGTAACACCACTATCGCCTCAAACGGTTCCTCTACCACTCTGGCAACCACTGGTCGCTCTGTTTTTCCTACTTCCGGGGATCTTCCTACGAAACTTTCCGAATCATTCTCTGTTTATGACTATGGCAATGACTATGACGATACGGTACCGAACCCTAGTCGACATACGGCAGCAGCTAACGGCGACACTAACGAGGGCGATCGCATTCTGGTGCTTCCGCTTGACGAACACGATGGCTATCTACGACCGGAACAAACACATTACGAACCACTTGTACGCCAACCCACAATCAGTACGGGTCAGACTTACCGAGACTATTGGACGCAGGACGGAACCAAGACAAGGACTTATACTGACTATCTGACTGAACGAAACCTTCGACCTCTGTACCACAACCCAACGCAAGACAACAACAGATACGCACCCGGACATGACAAACAACTGCTGTTGGATGATTACTCAGACAAGTTTGTTGGACTGCTACTGAACGGTGACAAACGTGACGCAATAGCTTCGGACGATGACAATGGACCGACAGTTAGCTTACGGATCTTAAAAAAACCTAAAATGATTAACTCTGACAGAAAGCATAAAGACACACGCCACGAAACTGAGCAACGTTCCATTCGAGACGACGCAACGACGAAACTCAAAAACAAACGACCGATCAACAACCGACTAAAGACGCCGACCAAGAAACCGAGTGCCATTTCTTTGGTACCGTTTGTACTGTTGACCAGCGTAGACAGGTAACTATTATACACAATCCGCATAAGAGCCGAAAAGCTTATCATATCCTCCTTTCTAACTTCTTCTCGCTACAGACCGGACAATTGGGTGATGTACCATTCCAAACCATCGAAACAGCGCAAACCTCCGGTGACAGTACCACTGCTCAAGAGTGATGCCTTTTCGCTCAGCGAATTCCCGAAACCGATTGCCGAACAGGATTGACGATAGAGTAGAGATTGTTGCCGAGTTTGTTTTGCATGTTTTAACAAAAAACGCATTTCCATGACTATTTTACTGCATACTTTACATTATCATCGTATGGTTATTTATTTATTCCCCAACATAAAATAAACTTTATATTGATGAATGCATAACATATTGAAATAGTGACAACAGCACGCTTGGCACACATGATGACAGTGGCAGTCGTGTAATCGTGTAGGAGAAGTAGAATCGATTGTACTTCTCCTACTGATATCAATGAGATATTTACAACAAAAATTTCAAACTCAATTTGTCACTTTTCCAACAAATCCAACTACTGTTTCCGACGCAAACGAAAACACACCAGTTGATTCTCTAGAGTTCAATCAACCGCCCGCGGTTCAATCGACAGTTGCTAAGTTTACAAATCGCTTTAAACCGAATACGTACTCTGGCCAAAGTCCTGCTTTGCTACTGCAATTCTTTCGTCCATGCAAATGATATTAAAACTGCGATTCAAACGGTAATGGTCAGCAATCAGTTAAAGGATGGCGTTGATAATAATTATCCATAAAAGAGGATATCATTCGACCGTCGGAAACGACCATGGTTTGACGTCATCGTCATGTGGAAGTGTATTTCCATGAGACATGGATTCGTACCAAAACGCATATCGAATTCACCTGACATGGCAAATTTAATGAATTAGTACATCAGTTCACCAAAAATCACTATCATAAAACGCAGATATGTTCGCTGGCCTACGCCCAGATTATGGCACTTGATGTCTGCTACTCGCAACACAGTGTTTTCTATTTGTGACTGATTTAATCAGCAACGAAATAGATCTACTACCCTGTTGATCAACGAGATTCCGTACATGTTATGTATATCGTTATCAACCAAAATTCGCATTTCGGGAGTATCTATGTATTCATCCATCTTTGCTCAACTCGTCTCGTTAGATCCCAACGGTACTGTGAAAGTCCTTCAAACCCTATTAGCCCCCGATGACGATGTTTTGAAATAAATGAAATAAATGGAAAGGATATGTTTTCCTTCCTACTGTTTGTGAATTACTAATCTTAATGCTATTTCTCAAAGAAAATCGCACCATCACCGACCAGAATTTAGCATGTCGATGAACTGCACATTGCACATACATACAACAAATCATGTTTATCATTCAACGCTATGTATTTAGGTAATATATAAGGGATTTGCTGATAGGTTGTGTATACGAGTACAAGTGGAAGGTGTTATAGTTTTTTTTTTTCATGCATTCGCATCCTATTTGCGTAACAATATTTTTGTATATCTGGAAATATGTTGCCCCTTCCCCTATTCTCATGCAGTACGGCTTTTGTGTGTGTGTGTGTGTGTCGACTCAGCGTGCGATTCCTTTACAGATTAACCGAGCGTTAACAATATATTCATAAATCTATGGAACGTTACAAATTTTACATAAAATAATGTACCACACACGCCTACCTTCCATAAACATTTCGTACAAATAAATAAATTTCGTTTGATTATTAGAAAATAAAAAAGGAATAGTCATCACTGATTGGGAACGCATTGATAGATGAGCAACAGATTTCATTGCACGATCGCCCTGAACGCTCTATCTCTTTCTCTCTTCTCTCTTTCTACATTACACGTGCCAAGCCTGACATATTATCAACCGTTTTGTTTCATTATTGCTTTGCAACTATTCAGCAGAGTGAACTACTTCCTTCCTATTCTATTAACAACACACACTTCCGCACACACACACACATTGCACACCTTTTCTTCGCGTGTTACGATTACGTTTCCTCTTTTCCCGGAATTAGAGATTTAAATTAATGCATTCATTCAGCAGCTCTTGCTTTGAATAATCTCCACATCCTACAGGACGCCAAACGTTGCCGCTTGTAAGGATTCTATTATCTAACGCTCCTCCAACTCCATATCGTACCGTGTGTTACACTCAACTCAGAAAACTCAAGATGGTACAAGGTTTCCCAGCTTTTCGTGACATCACAGCAGTTCAATCAAACCCCTTTTCCTTACGTTACACATCTTAACACATCAAATGATCATAATCTGGTTTTGATCTGGTGTGAAAATCGTTCATTTACATCCTTGACGTGCTTCCCTACATCGGAACTTTGCTAAAGTAATATTCACATACCTCACACATTCACTGCATTAACCCCGTGCGGTACCCGAAGCGTCTACCGAAATAAATTACACCTAACGTAACTTAATAGCCCATTTGCACATTTGCATTTGAAATCATTATTACAGAGCTTCTGTTTGTGTATACAGAAAACATCCCGTGTTTCTGTTCAGTATGCTATGAAACTAAAACCTTTCCATTTAGCTGATAGCTGGTATTTGTTTGTAAAGCATGTTTTTTCCTCCCCCGACAGCACTCGTCAACACAGCAATGCATCCGTGTATTGCGTCATGTCAACAAGATCGGCACGCCCCATATCCTACACAATGTACATACTTATCTGAACAACGAATGCAAATCGCATTACATTTCACTTTTATCTAGCGCTTTTGGGGGGAATAAGTTACTGGCTTTTGCACACATACACATAGTTACGAACAATCAACAACGTAGACAAGCAGCAGCAGCAGCAGCAGCAGCATGTAGATTTGCTAAAATCTTTCAGTTAAATTACAATCCATTACTATCGCTCTGCTCTGCTCACAGGGACAGGGACCAGGGTGTGTGTTAAGTCCCGGTGTTATGTGCTAATCGATTAACATTCATCTTATCCTGATTACTTGTATGCTTTTTAACTTCATATATTATTGCCTAACACTTCATACATCCGTTACTGCGTAGACTTGCTACATATTTTATTCGTCTGCTGCTCAAACATAAAATATTTCTCGCCTTGAAGACCATTTTCCACCGTTAATTAAACACCATAATCTGTAAAGGCGTCTATTGTTGACCAGCCGGTTTGGTTTGTTGTTGTTTTAATTGATCTTTTGTGATATATGCCCTTCTACCATTCTACGTTATTTTGCTGCTGTTGTCTCCCGCGATGCACGTGATCCTAAGCAATGTCTGTAACTTTATTTGCTGTGGTAATGGGTAAAACAGTCTAGTTTACATGGTTTTACGGATCATCTTTAAACATCAACAGCGTTTTTCATTTATCTAAAGGATGGTTTCAACAACAGAAGAATGTTTCGTTTGTTTGAACATGAATTTCATTTTCTTGGCGTTATATTTCAACAGTTTCATCAAACCAAGCGGGTTGTCTGTGTTTTAGTCATTGTTTCTATCATCAATGGGCATCTGACAGGGTAAGCGAAGTGCTGAACAACCAGTCAACCATGGCCGGAATCATGATGAAGAAATTAGGCACTCAAAGGAGAGAAAGTGCAAATACCGATATTTTGCATGGCCTTCGCCATCGTCTCTGGTGCTACAAAGCGGAGTAGAAGATAATATTTGCACTTCTTCGAGAAAAGTTAGAATGACTACGTCAAAACAACCAAAATGGAAAAATGGCTAGCAACACACAAGGAGCATCAATGAGCTCAATTTGAACAACGATTGTGCAAAAAAGGTATATTCGTATAGCTTAATCAAGAATTAAATCAGGTGTCTGTAGAGAAACGTTTTAACGTAAATCAGAAACCGTCAAGTAAAAAACAAGGATTTTAAATCTTCAGTGAATAAGATAAGTAAATCTTATAGCAACATAAAACGCACGATTCAATTAAAAAGGGTGAATTCTGAGGAAGTAAACATGACAGTTTGTTAAAGTAGTTTGTTCTGCATATGACACCAAACATTATATATGCAATAGAAACACATTGTTTCTAAAAAAACACATTCAAATAGCGTAGCCCCGCGGTGTAGAAATAGACGCCACAAAAATTCATACTCATACCTTCAGCAAGGAATTCTTCCTTCGAATTTTGAACCATTTCTTTCGACAAATGCGAAATGCTGTTAACATTTCTAACATAAGCAATTAAATGCTGAATCGTTGAAGTAAACCATGTTTAAAATCAGAACGATAACGGTTCCCTTCCGTGGGTACCATTATCCAAGGACTACAACGCCAAACGATATTTGCATACGGTACAGATTTGTGTGGCTAGAGATGTTACAATATATTAACATTTGATAATACTCTTTCAATGCGCACCTGCGCAATAAAATAATTATACTTTCTGTTATTTTGTTTGTTTGTTTTTCTTTACAACTTCAATGAATGAGTGCGATTCATTCTTAATGAACGCTAACCGGCACCAAAATACAGTTCATAAATAGCGATACAGCAATTAAACGATGAAACGCGGTGTGATGTTTAAAAGTGCACTTTCGATAAAAGTAAAACACCAAAGAAAGGGACAAATTATCACATTAGCTTCATTCAAGCAATCGCGCCTTTCAGTACTACCTTGTCCGCGCCCCAATTCTAAACAGTCCATACACTACTATTACTGACATACTTCGTAACTGTCTTGACGGCTACGGTACGATTCGAGCCGTCCCTAGAGTGGAAGTAAACCGCTATGTTTCTAATACGAAAGGAACACATATTACAGTTCGATGTATTAAAAACTTAAAGTGTTTCACGTAAACGTAAAACAGAGTAACGTGATGTTTTTTTCTTTTCTTTTCGTGGAAAACGCTTTCCATTCTGAGAAGCGGAGCGATAAGGAATATTATTCGACATCAGTTGGTCGAAATTTTGGAAACTTGTGGGAATACATAATTAAACTATTGTAACAAACTAACAAATTATTACCTACCCCTCCATTGACACCTCTAGCCTTAAGAGGCCCGTTGATGCTTAGTTAGAGAATAGATTCTGTTGGCTAGCATCACTTTCGAACTCAGTCCACGCATTGTTCAGCTCCATGAATATCATTTTAGCCATACTTTCGTTCTCCGTACCAGTATGCTGAAAAAGGGAAAACAGTTGAGAATATATGTATAAAATTTGATGAAGCTCTTAACACTACAACAACCAACATTGGAATAATGCCATTTCGAAATGACTGATCATGTTTTCGGGCAGATCAACCTCTGTCGATATGTACGGGGGCATATCGACAAATATTAACAAATTATCATCACTCTCCAAGATTACTAACGTTGGTGAACCACTTTGTGCAAAATGGCCATCGAAATATGTTTGCAATCCCGATAAAATTATTTGTAGAGAGTTTCAGAAATGATAGGTAATTTAAAAGGCTTGTTGAACTATTTGAAAACATAGTAATCAACAAACTGATAAACACGAGAATGTATTTTTCGCCGTAAATATACGGAGAAGAATAAAAATCTTTACCAAACGTATTTTTGTTTGATAATTTTGCTACGTAACATTCAGAAACAGAATGTTGCTTGTCTCTTGAAACGTACCATTTACCAATTATAATAACAATTTACTTGCACATGTTTTGGTAAAAGTAATTCCCTGCAGATTATATGTGTTATTGACTACAAAGCTCCATAATTTCAAATAAACAAATCGGAATGCTCTGCAATTTGATTATTTTTAATAAAAATGAAGTCTGTTGCTACTCCAAAAATATGGTTTCTACCAATATTTACTTGATATACATTTTCATATGTACTATTTTCTTCCTTCCATATGAATATGATCATTTTATTTATACTTTTAGCGTAGTTGTTTGCATACACTGATGATCAAAAATACTACTAATATATTTTTGAAGTTCATGAAAACACACATTTTGATCGATCGTTGAGTGTACATCAAAAATTAAATACCAATCAAAATACCAGTTACGTCGTTCTAGTGTTAAAAGACATACCTTGTCGGGATGTACGGCGAGACACGCTTTGCGGTAAATTTTTTTCACATCTGCAGCAGACACCAGTTGATGCATTTCACACTTTGTCCACTTAGCGCCGGGCCACAGCACGGTATGCACGGTGCAGAGTAACGCGCGAATATTATTCTTCTTTCCTTCAGTCTAGAAAGAAAAGAGAATAACAATTTAACCGTAATTAGATAACAATTTCGTAAAAGATTTTCATCACTCATTTGGACTCCTGGTTCATACCCATTCCATCAGCTTCACCCGTTCCGGGTCCATCTCCTTCACCAGCTCCTCCTTGCTACTTTCTTTCGCCCGCCCGTCCACTGGCAATGAGGACGAATGTAAACAAACCGTAAGTCTTCAGTGTAGGGCGACCTCATCAATTTTTGATGCTCGCTGTGCGACACAGTGAGTGAAATTGAAATTCCGCAGATAGTGCCAAGTAAATCGCCGCGCAGTTGACAGAAAGGTCTCGTTTTACTGAACTTGACGTCGGTGATCCCGAAACCAAAACCATCGCTATTTTTGTGCAAGGCGCGTTTTGGCTGCACGCGAGTCGAGATCAGGGTTGATCGAGATTCAGTTTCGATCCGATTGGCGATGCGCAACGACACGATGCGGAGTGGAGGTCGGACTGTTTGTTATTCGTCCCAGGCAAACTGGCACACGTGGTGGTGTACGTGCTGTTTGGGGTTTCTGTCCAATTTCTCCTGCCAATGCCCGCAGGCTAGAGGGTCGATCAGATGCGAGCTTGCATTTGGTGGTTTCTCTCGTTAACTCGTTATAACGTCGATATTTCGATATAATGAGTATTTCATTGTAGAAAATAGTGTTGTTAATAGATATGTCGACTAACAATTTATTTCAAGAGTGTTAATTATTTTTAAACAATATTGATGCATTTAAAAATAGTGCACCGTACTTTATTGGTTCATATCAAATCGCAAACAACACTTTCTTCTACTGTATGTCTACTGCGAGCGCAGTTCTCTTCCCATTGCTAGTGTATTCAATCATGTTTCAGCAGCTGACAGGTAGCCTGACACAACCACATCCATCAATCTGGCAAAATCCCTCGTTTGCATCGAACCTCTCCACGAACTGTGCGTCAAGCGATCGGGCAAACAAACGATCACATTCAATTAAATCAATCCGCCCATCCGTCCGGGTGGGAAACGTTTAAACAGTCCTTGGGACGGACAGCCCCTCAGCCCCATCAGCCATGGTTTCGTTGACTTTTTTGGGTCACTGGCCGCCGTGGGCTTTCGAGCACCCGTCGCCCAACAGACGGTGACGGCGTCTCCCATGTGCCGTAGGTTTTGCAGGAGAAAAGAAAGTCCAAGACCTTTACGCCGCGAGAGATCATGAACTTTGAACAACGAGCAAATTGAGAAAGTATCTCAGGCAGGCAGGAAGACTGCAACATAACATGCCTATGCCTGGTACTGGGGCAATTGTTTGCGATCGTCTTGCTTTTTTTCGCTTCCTTTGCCCCACACGCCGGTGCAATGAGATGGGTATCAGATCGTAAAGTGAAATCCAAAGCAGCACCAGAGTGCGAGAAAGCCTGTGACGCCGGTCGTATAAAGCCTTCCTGTCGAAGGTTCTCCATTTGGTTGGAAAGTGTTTGCAAGGTAAGCAATAGCCGTTGCAGCCTTGGTACGGATGCTGCGGTCAACGCAGGAAACTTGGAGTAAACTACTTTCTACCTTCGCAGCACATCCGCAACGAGAGGTGGCTTTAGGAGGACCGGGCGCCGGATTCGGCAAGTCGGCCGGAAATAGAAAGCGTCTTGAGCCTTGTGGGGCCGTTGGTACTTTTTGGACGGAAGGGTGGGGAAGCTAATGAATATGGTGGAGGAAAAGAAAGGCCAAATCAGGTCGTACGGATCGGATCTTGGTTGCAGTGGCCGGCAGAGTGGGGCTTAATCGGTGGAAAACACATCGAATGCATCAATTAGGTTGCCTTCGAGAGTGGGTGAAAAGTGTTAGCGCGTGTGTGCGTGTGTGTGTGTGGTTCCTATTTTTTGGCCACCAAATCGGAGCGCAACTAATGCAATTATGCAGACGAGATGCGATCTTTCTACCTAACGAGTGCTTCCGAAAGTAACCTCGTCTTGGACCGAGTGATTATTACTATTATTCCTATCCCACATAACATTTCGCTGATCAATCGGAATTGCTGTTAATTTTACTTGGGCTAGTTTTTTTACCTGTTTTGTTTAAAAAAATATTCACAGGAACGTTTATTATATCCTAATGTTAGCTTTTTCATATTATGAAGCATATTCAATTATTTATTACTGCATTGAAGAAACAACCATAATTTTAGCATTGATTCGTGAAGTTTACATTTAACAGCTTTCACCATCTTCATATGCAGCTTACTACTTGGTTTACTTTCCAAGGTGTTGCTACTCGTTAGCCAACCCCAAAGCTAACATTTATTTATCGCAAGCAAATGTGAATATTTTGTATTGATCATTTGACCTCATGATCGTTACTTGTTTACCATTCTGCCGCATACATATTGCCTTTTTCTGTTGAATTAAACATTATCAAACATAGAGCTTTTCAGTGTTCCCAACGAAAGCTATACCTGGTGATCTATTTATTGCATCAAACCATGCGATAGTATGACACAACCAACAGATTGGAAAAAAGCTAGTGAACAAAACTGAAGATCCTCTTCAAAAAGTTCGAGAGGATGTAGCCTAAAAAAGCGAACGATTTTCATGGTTTGTCGAGTGGTTTCTCCAAAAACAGCCGAAAGAGCTGTCGTCTATGGATGGGATTGCTTGGGTTACGGTCGGCGTAGTCAATGCGTATCTACCCGTTCGGTAGGTATAGTTCCCGTCTCCACCACCTCCCATCGCTTCCAGTGCAGGAAATGAAGCAGTAAGAGCTACCTAACTATGGAAAAAGCTATACCGTCTGCAACATGATACTTCCGCCACATAACGTAACGTAGGATTCCCTCCGTCGCACGGGCGAAGATCGTTCCTGATGGGAGAAGCAAAGTAAAAAAAAAGGTTATGAAGAGATTCAGGTCCATCCATAACCTGTTTTTTTCAGTACGTCTGTA